>VZTY01023311.1:0-39540 GCA_013400935.1 Turnix velox | reverse complement strand
CCATAAGCACATCATCATCTAGCCTGGAGGCAGATAAGTGTCTTTATGGTAATAGTTCTCTTTTCCCCAATTCCAGAGAAGATCCACGAAGGTGCAAGGTCTGTCCTATGTCCCACAATATAATTCATAGATTGAACTTTGGTCTTTCCATCAAAGGTTGGTTTTTCAGAATGAAGAATCCCTGAAGACATTCAAGGCCAGGCTTGATGAGGCTCTGAGCAGCCTGATCTAGTGCAGGATGTCAATGCTCACTGCAGGGGAGTTGGACTAGATAGCCTTGGAAGGTCCCTTCCAATTCAATGTATCCTATGAATTTTTGTCTTCTGAATACTCTCAATGGAAACCAGGAAAAGAGATTATTATTTTTGCTCTGCTGTTGATCCAGTTTTGGACCTGCAGGAGAGTTGGACTAGGTGGCCTTTGAAGGTCCCTTCCAACTCTGTGATTCTATGATTCAGGGATAACTGCAGTGAATTGGGATTCCTGCTCAGGGAGAACTGGTGCCACTGGCACCCAAGCACTTCTTGGTAAGCTGCAGTCCTCTGGCTCAATCCCACCATGTTTTTTATGTGGAGAATAGTTAGCAAACTCTATATAGAGTTCTTGTGAAAAGAATCAGGCTATGATGAATCTTTATTCCACAATCTATGGCTGAGAGGTGGAAAAAATTCTATCACAAGAAGGGCCTGGGACATGAAGTCCCTTTCACCTGCCCACCTTGTATGAAAGAATAATATCACAGGCACGATTTACAGTGCTTGTGTTGCAGCTCAGTAATAGCAGCTGGAATGGACATTTGGAGTACATGATCTGTGCACATTGAAGTAAATTTACTATAAATATGACATTCTTACATACATTGATAAAAAAAATCTCTGAATTAAGAAGCAGAATGTGTACCTTCCTAAAAATCAGAATTGTATTTGAGCTTAAAGCAAGTGACTGTAAATTTCATTCACAGTGTGCTCAGCTCTTCCACACTTGTGAGTGCACTTTCTGCACAAGCATGCTGGCACACTCGTGGAGATTTAAGGCAGGGGTTGCATGAATTTAACAGTGCTGACTGAATAATACATCTCCTCACTGAATAATTGCATAATTCACAGGAAAATCCATCAAATTGTTCTATAAATTCAGATGGGTGAGTCTCTCAAGGGTTTTCTTGCTTACAAATAAGAGGCAGGTAAGGCCTCACCTCCCCTGTATCCGTGCTATCAGGAGAGATTCCCAAGTGTCCCTAATCCCTTCCCTTCCTTCTCAAATTAAGTGTTCCAAAGTCTCTCAGCAAAAATGTCACTAGCTGATGTACTGATCTCATCCTGATCCCTCTGCACTTGCTGGCAGAATGTCCCTGCTGGAGTGAGCGGTTGTGCTCTTTGCAGTACCCAAACTGGCCAGCACCCCATCAGAGAGCAGGTTTCTCCCTAAGTGAAACCCAGATAGACTGGCATGTTTCAAGAAAAAAACAACCTCAACAAACAATCAAATAACTTACAATGTTTCAGAAGCATCATATCCTCCTTTCCACATGTGCCTGTCTCTCTCAGCAGTACTTCTAGGAGATGATTCTATCAGAAAAGAACAATAAAAAGGGTGATACACAAATTATTTCTTGTCCACTGTGCATTCAGAGGGTGGTGTTTGCCACTCTGGGTTTCAGGTTTTTATGCTCCATCTGAGAGTTTATTTCTTAAAGAATCAATCATTTTCCCTTCCCCCTGATGAAAAAAACCCGACTGCAGAAATGCTAAACACTGTAGATGCACTGTAGTGCATCTATTTCATTTTAGCCAATTAGTGCTAATTAATTTTCCCCTGTAAATGACCTTCCACAAACACAGAGTGCTGGGTTGGAAGGACCCTTCAAAGGCCATCTAGTCCAACCACCTGCAGTAAGCAGGGTCATCCTGCACCAAATCAGGTTGCTCAGAGCCTCAGGAAGCCTGGCCTTGAATGTCTCCAGGGTTATAGCTTCCATCACTTCTCTGGGCAACCTGGGCCAGTGTCTCACCACACTCATCGGGAAGAAATTCTTCCTAATGTCTCATCTAACCCTGCTCTGCTCTAGCTTCAAACCTTGCCCCATATGTGTGCACAGAACCTGAACTTACAGCATCTGGCAAGATTTAAACCACCATTTGCCAAGAGGAGCATCCAGGTGATTAGTTTCTGGAGAATACAACCTACAAGTAGGTAGTAATTAATAAACCTGGTGATTCTAGAAATAACACATTGCAGCTCTGATCCTTCAAGCACTTAAATTTAAGACTGCTCTGGCAGGTGCATGTTTACTGACTTTAGTTGCTGAGATGGGAACTGACGTGAACTTAAGTACAATTTACCAACATTAACTGCCTACTGCACCACACACAGATTTCCTGAGCAGCTGAGGAGGAAAAAGGAATAGATTTAGACAAAGTCAGAGCAGCTATTTACAAATTTATGCACAGAAAACTTATTTCAATTCTGATACAGATTTGGAAAGCTAAATGGTGTTTAGGCACAGTGCTCAATGATGAGATGGAACAGTGGATGCTCATCACCCAATGCCAAAGCACCCAAGAGATGGACAGGGCTAAGGAACTGTGGAAGGTGAGGAAAGAAATAAAATAAAACCCCCTTCCAGGATAGCTTTCTCCTTAAGCCACTAAGTTTTGAATAAAGCAAAAGGATCTTTCAAGACAAGAATCAAACCGTGTGTAACTGAATAAGATGAAGGACTCCCTGTCTCTACTTTAGTGGTTTAGATGCTATGAAAAATTAAAGACTAGTTATGCCCTGGTAAAGTGTCCCCTTTTTGCACAGCTCCATATCCCCCCCTCCTTTCTTTCACAGAAAAGGTACAAAGAAGAAGCCATCATACAACCAATCCTCTTTCACCCAGGAAGAAACATGAGTTGGCTGACAGATCCACCTCTACAGGCTTATTTTTCCCCTAAAAAAACAGATCTCGAGTTGTTTCTCACTTGCTCACTCCTTTTCCTGGACAGGATACTTCAAGCTGGCAGGGTCTCATGCTCTAAAACTGATTGATTTGATTCTTTTATCAAAGGTAAAAGTTTTGGGTTTGTTTTGTTTTGTTTTCATCTCCTGAAACATCTCGGTGCCTTAACCAAACCCTTTCTTCTACATGGCAACAGGTTGTTTTCCTGTAGTGTTATTTGGATGATGGAGAAGGACCGAGACGACAGATCTGACAGCACATCACCACCAAACATTATTTCTGAAGATGTTAAATCAGGTACTTGGAATTTTAGTGAAAAAAACTCCAACTATTCAAGCTCAAGCTGAAACAGTAACATTTCAAAGTGAACACTGGACTGCTGGAGACTGCACAGCAGGAAAGAAGAATCCGTCTCTCTGAAGTGGGATGATGGACTGCTCAGTTCTCATTCTGAATGGTTTATGTGAGGGCTTGGAAGGATGAGGCCTGAGGCAACCAAAAATTCTCTTGGGCCAGCAGCTGCTGTAAGAAGCCGCAGACACCCTCTAACCCTGCATGGTCATAGAACGTGTTGGGTTGGAAAGGACCTTCAAAGGCCAACAAAATGCAGTAAGCAGGGCCATAGAATCATAGAAGGCATTTTAAAGATCATCGAGTTCCAACCCCCCTGCCATAGGCAGGGACACCTCCCACTAGATCAGGCTGCTCAGTGCCTTGTCCAGCCTGGCCTTAAACACCTCCAGAGAAGGGGCATCCACAACCTCTCTGAGCAACCTGTTCCAGTGTTTCACTACTCTCATGGAGAAGAACCTCTTGATGTCTTCAAACCCTCCTTGCTCTAGTTTAAAATCGCCGTCTCTCCCTGCCCTGGCAAACAGCCCCTTCCCGGCTCGCTTGTGACAGAGCCTGTCCCTGTCCCTCCTTTGCCTTCACCTTCAGTGAGGGAGCCGGGCTCGGCCGCCCACAGCAGCGCTGAGGGGACACCCCGCTGCCGGCCGGGACAGAGCCAGGCGGTGCGAGCACGGCCCACATTAAACCGGGGAGCGAGACACTAGCACGAGAGGGAATAAAAACGCCTAGGGAAGGCGAGGAGACTCCAGGTCGATCTCGGCACCACCGGGAACACCCGTGAGGCCGCGACCCCGCAGCCAGACCGGCTCCTCCCAGCGCCCGCCTCTCCCCGCCCCGCTTTGCGACAGCTTTGCGGCTGCCGTTGGGCGAGGCGGGGCTCTCCGCCAGCGCGGCCATGGTGAGCGGAGCCGGGCCTAGCTCATGTCCTCTCTCCCCCTTAGAGCTGGGGAATGTGGCGGCAGCTCCTCAACCCTGCCCCGGGCCCAAGAGCTCAGCCAGCCTTCGGTCGAGCTGGACTTCCCTCGGCTTCTCCCCCGCCCAGTAACTGGAGTCACGGCCGCTCCTCCCCTGGCCGTGTTGTTGTGTCGGTCCGCGGCGGGTGAGGTTGTGGCCTTTTCCTTTAATAAATAAATTCTTTGTTTTCCCTCTGTAGGCCAGCACCATGGTGGCGGTGGGGCTGACCATCGCGGCGGCCGGATTTGCAGGTTTGTAGACGAAAGGAGGAGGTAGTCAGGGGGTGGGAGGGGTGTCGGGATCTTCTCCCAAAGAACAGGCCACGGGACAAGGGGAAACAGCCTCGGGTAGCACCAGAGGAGGCTTAGGATGGGGATTATGGAGAACTTTGACACTGAAAGAGTAGCCAAGCATCGGAACAGGCTGCCCAGGGAAGGGGTTGAGGCACCATCCCTGCAGGGATATAAGAGATGAGCAGAGACAGAGCTTAGAGAGAAGGTTTAGGGATGGTTCTTGTCAGAAGTTGGGTTGGTGGTTGAACTTGAGGCTCTGAAAGACCCCTTCCAACATGGGCCATTCTGTGATGGGGGGACACTGAAGGTTCATTTGTGCTCACCATCACCTGTTTCTGTGCTAAGGAAAGGCTAATAGCTCCAGGATATTCTTTATTTATAGAATCATAGAATAGTTTGGGTTGGAAGGGACCTTAAAAATCATGAAGTTCCAATCCCCCTGCCATAGGCAGGGACACCTCCCACTAGATCAGGCTGCTCAGTGCCTTGTCCAGCCTGGCCTTAAAACACCTCTAGAGAGGGAGCATCCACAACCTCTCTAAGCAACCTGTTCCAGTGTTTCACTACCCTCACTGTAAAGAATTTCTTTCTTCTATCTAGCCTGAAACTACACTGTTCCAATTTACATCCATTATTTCTAGTCCTTCCATCACATATCCTATTAAAAAGTCCTCCCCCTGCCTTTCTGTAGCCCCCTTCAGTTATCGATAAGCTACTATGAGGTCCCCCCCCGAGCCTTCTCTTCTCCAGGCTGAAGAATCCCAACTCCTTCAGCCTGTCTTGGATGAGCCTGTGTTGGGAAATGTGTAGTTACAGATCAAAGTTCTTAGTTTTTAATGTCCTGGAAAATTGTAACCCACAAGTTAGCAGCTGCACTGACTGAATTGCAAAATCTTTATGAAACTTCTTACTTAGCCCAATTCAACACCCAATTATTTAAGGTCGCTATGCGGTGAAAGCCATGAAGCAAATGGAGCCACAAGTGAAACAAGCCCTGCAGAATCTACCCAAATCTGTGAGTCTCTTTTTTTTTGTTGTCCCTTTTTATTTAAAAGTTCAAACTCTGGACCTTTTTGTCTGTATTACACTGCAGTATTTTTTCCTAATTCTAAAAATAACATTGTCAGTAATTACTAAGAGTTAATCTCAGCAATTCTGGTGGTGGTTGATTAATGGAGAAGAGAATAAGTCAATGAAATGATGGTGCTCCAACCAAATTTCTTACTGAAAACACAAAAGAAGCCTTGCAGTATTCTCACAGATTAAAAACTCTGCAGCTCCTAAAGCAATAATGAGTCATTTTAACTGATAAGCTTACAAATTAATGTGTGCTTTTCTCTTCCAGGCCTTCAGTGGTTATTACAGAGGTGGCTTTGAACCCAAAATGACTAAACGAGAAGCAGCTTTAATACTAGGAGTGAGGTAAAAGGAAACTTGTTATTAATAAAAGATAAAAAGGAGGTTTGATGTTCTCCTGATTGTGGCCTGGTCTGAGAAGGACAAAGTTCTGCTGCTTAGGAGTGTCCTGTGCCCCAGTTCCCCTGGGAAAGTTGCTGGGAATCTGGCAGCATGACTGGCTTTTCAGGATTTTCTGTACTTATTTGGGATTCTTTAGTGGACAAGTAATAGGAAAAGAAAAACATGTAGGCCAGGGTTTGTTGACAGATGGAGTGTTTGCTTGTTCTAAGATATCCTGTAAAGAACTGGGGGATTTGAAGAAGTTTCCCCTGTTTTTCTCTCTCTTTTAAAGCCCTACAGCCAACAGAAGTAAAATCAGAGAAGCTCACAGACGGATCATGCTCCTGAATCATCCAGATAAAGGTAAGTCAAAGTAACAAATTAATACAAGCTTTTAGTATCAATTAATAGCACTGTGTAAGGAAGAAGTGACTGATAAATAACTGCCTCATCACCTAGGTAACACCTCCAGAAAACTGAGTGAGTATTTCATATTTCACACCATGTAAATAAATGAAGCTTTAAATAAACAGACTAACTTGGATATTTTTCAGCCCACACTTATCTGTTTTCTTGCAAACTGGCATAGTAAACAGCACAGGAAGGATGTTCATTACCTGATGTGACACGAGGTTTTCTTTCTTCCAGGCGGTTCTCCCTATGTAGCAGCCAAAATCAACGAAGCTAAAGACTTACTGGAAGACCAAGCTAAGAAATGAGTGAGAAAACCAGATGGTTTGTCCAGACAAATGATTATTTCCCATAAACGGCTTAAAGACAAGTTTCTAATGTCGGTCTTTGACTTAATAGAAATGAAGCTGGAAATAAGAATCCAGGGAGGTGCTTCCCTCCTCACACCTCAGTCACTCCTTGGGGGATGGTGTGAGGGAGGGAGTGAGGCTTCAAGTATTTTTTCCTGCACTGTTCTTTACTAAGCAGCAAAATTTGCCTCTCAGAAATATTTTCAGTGCAAAAGAGCAATAATTCGGTTTGGCTGATGCATGTTACAAATAGAATTACTGCTGTTACCTCTGTTTTCAAGTAGCTGCTTTTGAAGTCCATGCTGCTGTTCTCTTTCATGTGCCAAAGCCAGGAGGACGACCCAGGGTGGGGGAAAAAAATCCAGAGGATTTATTTGAGGGGAAGATTTGGGACCGTTTTGTGGTTGTTTCTGGATAAAGAAATAAAAGAACAGGAAACTACATGCTCGTTTGTCTGTGCCTTGTGAGAAACAAGGTTGGTTGAGCTGCTGAAGGATTACCAACGGGGGATTTATTTTTTAGGAACTTCCAATTTTTAATGGATTTTAAAGCATTTAATAAATTACTAATTTGTAATGAGTAGTTTTATATGTTACCTTGCCAGTACAAAGTTAGAATTCATGTGATAAGGACTGCATTGATAATAAGTAGGAAGCAGGAGCTCCTTACCTTAGCTTCTGTAGATCCCAGTCATGCTACTGCATCCCAGTAGTGTCTCTCCAGTATCCAGCTGGGGCTCTATCCCGTGCCAGGAACCACTGCTCTGCCTGTAACTGCCACACACTGTATGGAAACTTCAACAACCTCAGTGGACTTCAGAGATGTCACTTTTCCAGGCCTGACAAAGCTGTGTGTGACATCCTGTTGGTAATGTTGTGACATACCCTGCTCCAGCACTGGCTTTCCATAGGCTGGTGACAGTCACCCTGAATGAAGAAACTATGACCAACAGCAAGGAAGAGTTCCCCACCTTCCCATGAGAGGAGCAGAGGGGATGAGTATAAAACAGATGCTTGGAGAGAAAAACTGCATTTTAGTATAAAATTTGAAGTGAACCAACTATGGTCATCAGCCCTTCACAGCATGTATGTTACAAACCACACCCAGAGCATTACCCTACTGAAGTTAATAATACTGATTTTTAAAGCACAGCACTCTCTTACCCTATTTTTTCTTAAATTTTCTCCACTCCTGCAGCTGCCTTATCAGCTACAATGCTTCTGAAGTTGAAACAACAAACAGTTCTCCAGGAGGAAACTGTCACTGAGCATCAACACTTAAATCTTAGTAAAAGCCACACATCCTAAAGAGCTGGAGATGCAGCTAGGTCCTCATACACCACTGAGGAACCAGGTGAGGGATTTTTCTCTCTCAAATCAGCCTGATTTCAGACCAGCCCTTTGCTCTGACTTCTCACACAAGCCACGGGTCAATGTGTCTCACTTCTACCCTCTCCATCACAACTGGCTCACTAATAGCTACAGATGTTGGGTCCATAGTAAAAAGCCTAATTTTAGCCTTCTAAACTGCTGTTTCCCATCCTCACCTTGCAGAACAGAAGGTGAGCATGACAGAAGATACCTAAAGAAGAGTTAAAGGTTCAAGCTGCCTTACACCAAGTTCCAGCAGTTGGTGTCAGCGGTTTGAAAACCTTCAAGTCCATTGTAATTTAAATTTCGGATAGAAACAGTCAAGAGATGGAAGATCAAAGTTTATTTTCTTTTACTACCAGCATACAAAAAAAAACATATTGCACATCAAACAACCAAAACAAAAATAAAAATACTAAGGACTAACATATGGAGTTTATACAGAATAAACCTTCTGGAAATTGATCTTCTTCAGTAGTTCAGGTTATGTCTTAATGGACATGACTAACTCAGCTTAGTGTTACCTAAAGCTATGTTTGATTTTTAAATACTGTACAGTTTAATAAATAAAACCAAACAAAGCCTCAATGTAGAACAGTCACTGCCAATGTCACCCCGTATCCCTGCAGATTATGAGAATTTAACAAATGTATTCCAGTGGTCTGCAGATAGTTTTTTTTATCCTCTACATACAGCATTTAAAAAACATGTATTAAAACAGACCAGTTTCCAGACTAAACTAATGGAGAAATTACATTTCAGTGCAAAATATTTTAGACTGCATTTCTTTCTAGGATTCCTCAGGTGAAGAAGTGGTTGCATATTATTAAAAATGTAACAAAAGCAGCTAATGCTTTCATAAAGAGTATTATGTTTGGGATCCCCCTCACATCTCTGCCATATTTTGAAAACAAAATAACATTTCCTATAGCCAGCAATTTTTGTTTATTTAAATGTTACATAGACTATCTCAAGGCACATCTGATGATATATTTATAACACAGTAGGTGTCAAAAGTATGTTTAACATATGATTTTTTTTTTCTTTTTTTTTTTTTTTTCTCCTCTTCAGGATCCCTCCCCTTTCCGGTATTCCAAAATGGAGGAACTGAAAGTGCGGTGTCGAGACTGGCGATCCGTATTCTATCTTTGGCAAGCTTATACAAGCACTATTTTAAATGTAATGTAAGAGGACTGTAAACGAGGCAGGTGGGTTTATGAGACCCCGTTCAGCACCGCTTCCTCCTGCTTATTCCCCTCCTCCTGAACGCTCACTTTCTTCTCCTCAGGACTGTGGGGCACTTTGGAAGGCTCGTCCCCGGAAGGTGTGGCAGGACCGTTCACCGCCTTTTCGGAAGGGCTGTTCTCCTCGATGGCTTCTTTCGCCTTGCAAAAAAGAAAAGCAGGAAAATATAAAAATCCTATACAAAGAGGGTAAAATCCCATTCATTCTGTGATAGGAAATAACTATCAGCAGTTCCAGCCTCCTATCACTTCTCTGGTTGCTGAGAGAACTCCTCACCTGACACTTCCCAGGATTACAGCGAGCATTCCCCAAATGGCTTTTTGCTCAATCCCCATCTTTTTAAGTTTTAGAGAAGGTAACGGGAAGCTGAGGTTTATACATACATACATACAATGGTTTGGGTTCGAAGAGACCTTAAAGATCATCTAGTTCCAAGCCCCGTGCCATGGGCAGGGACACCTCCCAGTAGACCAGGTTGCTCAATGCTTCATCCAGCCTGAAGATTTTGGTGATGATTTTACTTATTCACTCAACTCAGACATGGGCTAGGAAATCTCAATGTTACAGGAATTTTGTTATACTGAGTTCTGAATATTAATTCTGTAACCTGTGATGCCACTCATCCTTTATCAAGAACACCAGGACACTCAGTCTGTAAATTTTTTTCTAAAATACCTTGTAAAAGACATTAAATACTACTCAGGAACTCATATTTATAAAGTACTCTATGAGTTCTCAAAGCTCATCCACAAATAAACTTGCATTTTATACATAATCATAATGCCACTTTAATCATGGAATATATGGATNTAAAAGACATTAAATACTACTCAGGAACTCATATTTATAAAGTACTCTATGAGTTCTCAAAGCTCATCCACAAATAAACTTGCATTTTATACATAATGCCACTTTAATCATGGAATATTTGAAAATGGATAAAGACTTGGACATTCCAGGGTTACAGAAGGTGCAGTGACAGCCCAGAAGTCATGATTTACTCTATTTCTACTCTGGGCTAGTTTCTGCTTCTAATTATTTATTCCTGAACTCTGGTGCACGTGTAGTCAGGTGAGGGTAATCCCAATTGTGCAGCCTGATCTAATGGGAGGTGTCCCTGCCACAGCAAGAGGGTTGGAACTAGATGATCTTTAAAGATCCCTCCCAACCCAAACCATTCTATGATCCCTTAGCAGGAAAAGCAGGAGAAAAAAGGAAACAAAGAAGAAAATCTTACCGTTTCTTTCTTGGTTTTGGCTAGTGGCTCCTTGGGAGGGTTCCTCTGTCTGCTCTGAGACTCAGCCCGTGATATATAATCAGCGACAGTTACTGCGCAAGGGAGAAATGAGAGTGATCTCGTATCAGGAGCCAAAAATCAGTGGGAGTTTCACTGGGCTCCTCTGTGCAACTCACACTACAACCAGCAGCTGCCTCAAATGGCCTTTGCACCTACAATGCTCACTGCACGGGAAAGAGCAGCTCCTCTCTGCTGGTTAATAAAACTTTTGCTAAAATTAGTGCTACCAGGAAGGTCTGAAGGTTGATTCTTTATAGTAATTTAGGTCCAACTGTGAATTTTACTGGAAAATAGGGGCCTTCTGTACTGAGTTTGAAGAAAGCAGAATGCAGGCTGGTTTTGTCACTGTGGTTTGACTGAGCTGAGCCAAGTTAAAACATGAAAAGCCTGGGGAGGCTGGGAGTGTGGTATTGCCACAGAATGGGAACTCCCTTATGAGGAAAGGCTGAGGGAGCTGGGTCTCTAGCTTGGAGGAGACTGAGAGGTGACCTCATTAATGCTTATAAATATGTAAAGCATGAGTGTCAGGAGGATGGAGCCAGGTTATTCTCAGTGACATCCACTGGCAGGACAAGAGGCAATGGGTGCAAGCTGGAACACAGAAGGTTCCACAGAAATAGAAGAAAAAAAAACCTTTTTCACAGTGAGGGTGACAGAACACTGGAACAGGCTTCTCAGAGAGGGTGTGGGGTCTCCTTCTCTGGAGACTTTTGAACCCCACCTGGACACATTCCTGTGTGACCTGACCTGGGTGTCCCTGGTCTGGCAGGGGGACTGGTCTAGATGATCTCTTGAGGTCCTTTCCAATTCCTGACATTCTGTGATTCTGCAATTCTAGGAAATCCTTGAGCAGCAGCTGGCAGGAGACCTTGCCTCCCAGTGCTCACGTTGTGCTCCATCATCACACTGGTAATGCTGGGCGCTGGCCTCTCCTCCAGGGCCCAGCTCTGTCTCATCCCACCCTTCACACCCCCATCAGAAGTTGGTTCTACCTCCACAACACACAGCACCACACACTGCAATCGAGGCTGGGATTGGTGACAAGCTAAAGCACATTAGAACCAGCAAGCATTATCTAATGAAGAGAATGACTGTATTTAGTACAGCATGCATTCAGGTGAACTTTTCTCCTGGATTCTGGAATGGCTGGGCATGGAACCTAACTGGGAATAGGATGAGCAGGACAGGAATTCCCTGTTCAGGGGCCTGGAATTCTCACACCTGCATCTTGGTCTAATCATCAAGGCTCAAGGTGAATTATTTCTTTTAAAAGTGTGTGAAGATGAGAGAAGTTTTATGTGCATGGTGTGAAACACAAATTCTTAGTATTCATATAACCTACTCTGTATATCAACTGAATGACACTTGGTGTCATGAGCATTTGGTGGAGAAAATTCCTTCTTCCTTAATTTCACTCACTGTAAAGAATTTATGAAGAGATTAAGTGGCTGGAGCATTTTTCACAAGGATGGCATCACTAAATACAAGTGCTTTTACTGCTCTATTTAAAAAAAAAAAGATCCAAACTGAAAATAGTGGGAAGAAAAAAAACCAACTTGTTTTGTTTCTAGAATAATCATATTTAAAAGTATCCCAGGTTTTGTAGAGAGGACTGTCATCTTTCTCTGCTGCAGATTAAAGCTGGTTTCTTAAAATCAAATTCATTTTTGCCTCTTTATAGACTCCTATCGCTGTTACAAAATCAGGATGATGAGAAGTAATGGGTTACTTTGGGCTTTTTCAGGGTAATGGGGTGCTTGGTTTTTTTCTGTTCTCCCAAGTTTTAATTACTGTAATGCAACCATTATTTTCTTTATAATCAAATGCTTTATGGACAGAAGAAACACTGCCCCTACCCCACACTGTTTTTGATGGAGGCACCCAACTAACTGTAGTTCACCTGGAACATTTTGGGTGTTAGTGCACACACAGAAGAAATGCAACAAGCCACAACAAAGACACTGAAAACATGCAATTCCATTGCAATTCCTCCTCCTTTCCCCCCTGCCACTGGGGGCTGGCTCAGAACCCAGAACCCTTGCCCAAAGCCGGGGGCCGGTGTGGGGCCTGTGGTGTTGCTGTGGGGGCATAGATGCAGGGGAGCAGAGCATGGACCCAATGCTCCTCTCCATCCTGCACCACCAAACCCACCACAGCTCCACTCTGGCTGCTGGCTTCAGTGCGAGTCCAATCAGGAGCACAACTCCTCCCTCCAAGCGAAAAGTTAGACTTCAAAATTAGTTTCATTAGGCAGATTAAGAACTTTGATCAGTTCTCCTAGTTAAAAAAAAAATCTTTCACCTTTATCCAGTAGTCTTATTAGTTATTGAGTAACCTCTTTGTATTATGCAGCTGTATGGAACGAGCAGACACAACATTCTCTCATGCTTTTGACCTGTGAGCCCCAGCTCCACTGGCATTACCTGGCTGTCTATCTTCTGCCTGACCCCTGAAGCGACGCCTGCGGCTACGATTGCGTCGCCGGGGTTTTTTGTCACTATCATCTGCAATTGCAAAGTTTACCATGAACTATTTCTGACAATGAAATTAATCAAGATATCAATAAATTCACTCTTCAGCAGTTTCAGCAAGGGGCATTTAACATCAGACAGACTAAAGGAAACAGGCTGAAAGATAACTTCACACTGAAAGCACACACAGAAACAACAGAGCTGTATTTCACATTTTTGCTCTTGACTCATTAAGACATTTATGCTTAATGACTTCAGATTTTATTTATTAAGTAACTAATCAAATGTCAAACTCCAGCCACAGAACCCATGAAAGAAGTGATGTTTTTTTTCCCCGCATTATGTAGCAGATCATGAATTTCCTGAGATAAAGTCTTTAAGCAGAAGCTGGGTAGAGACAAATTAATGCTACCTCAGTAGCTCCTACACCCAGCCCAAGGTTGCCAGGGCTGCAGCAGCAGCGCAGCATCTGTGACAACAGCAGCACTGATGGGGAACAAATTCAAAGTGTCTCTGTCACATTTCACACAGACACGTGAAAGAAGGAGGAGAGCTCAGTAAAGAGGAGGTTTCATGGCACACAGGGGAAGCCTTTCACCAGATACCAACCTCTGACAAAACAACTGGGCACTTACAGAAATGAACACGTCTCAGTGGAACAACACCCTCCTCCTCAGCCTGGCGTGGGACAACTGGTTACATACCTAACCCATTCTCATTGACAGAAGCTGTGTCAGACTCGGTCATTCCATCCATCAGAACAGCATCTTCATCGGTCCTTCGCCTGCGCGACCTCCGGCGCCGGTTGCTGCTGTGGTGAGACTCACTGGCATCTGTGTCCACAGTCTGGTCCGACTCCGTGTTGTCAAGCAGGCTGTAGGGGTTGCTGTCTGGATCCTTAAGAACTAGACAAACAAAAAAAAAATTTCCATCTAAGACATTGTAGTCACATGTAACTCCATTTCCAAGTTGTGCCTGAAAGTTTAAAATATAAAGAGACCTTCTAAAAAGGTTTAATACCCACAACCACAGGATTTCTGACTTCATACAACTTCTCTCTACTCTGACCCACCAGGAAATGTTCTGACGCACCAGACTGGTTATCTGCATGACTTCATTTCAAAGATTTCCAAGCAGATACTTAGAACAATTTCACTTCAAACTGCTAAATATGTAAAATACACCTTTTGCTTCCCAGCAGCACTGCGCTTTTGACACTATTGAAATATTATGAATTAGCAAAGTCAAATTCTGGTAAAACCTAAGGTAACTTCCATGCTGGGATTTCATCTCTTTCTGTATGTAAACACAAGTTAAACTCAGAAGGTAACTGCAGGTACAGGTCTTATAAATGCTGTGAATGTCATTACTTTGTGTGTAGTAGAGGAAGGAAATGAAGATTGTTGTAATCATGAGCAGAAGATAAATAAAAATCCAACAGGAAATTTTTGAACAATTCTACTGAAATCCCAACATACTAAGATTATAATGTAGAAACAGTATTCTAAAACATCAACAGGTTATAAAGAAAACTGCCAGAAACAAAAAACTAAATTCCAAATATGTGTGAGACCCGATACCAGAGCTAATGGATGACTTGCCACCACGAGGTCCCCCACGCCCACGGCCTCCAGACACACTCCGGCCCCGGCCCCCAGGACGTCGTCGGTTGTCACGTTGGTGTCTGCTCTCTCTGTCATCTTCTCCTGCCAAGGACCAGTCACTAAGTTCATCTTTTCTCTCCGATTCTGTTTCAGAGGGATTAGAGAGCTCAGAGTTTGTACCTTGCATGAGAGGGAAGAGAGAATTGGAAATTAATACGAAATTTGGGGTTGCAATCTGCTTCCAGATGCTCACAGAAGTCTTCCAACCAGCATGGCTGGTTAAAGAGACAGAGAGATATATATTCATAAAATAAATTAACAGACACTTACAAAAGCAGATAAATGTAGAGACAATTTTATATATTAAAATATATGCACATATAAAAATATAAAGCATAAATTACCTAGTTTTTAAATTTCTCACCCTAAGTTTACTTGTAATAATATGAGAATAATATGAGACTCCCCAAGATTAACGTATGGACAGGGATAAATCAAGGCCTAAACAGCATTTCCTGTCTTTCAGAGATCACTGCAGGCATTTGGCACAGTTTCCAGGCAACTTCACTGAAATTCCCAAGGACAACTTTGCCAGGGCATCACTGCTGGCTGTTGCTAAGCAACTGCTGGGCTGCTGTAATGCTGCTCCAGTAATTTAACTGTTTATAGTGGCCACAATACACACTACCCCATAGCTACCCAAACCCAGAGAGATTTTTAACAATATTTTTCCACACCTACTATTTATTGTAAACACCCAGGACCTTTCCCCGACAACCTTTACACTATTAAGAGGTCAGACTCAACTGCTTCTAAGACCTTGCCATTCTGGGGAGGGGAAAAGAAAAAGTTTTCCCAATGAAAATCTCTGGGTCTCTCAGGAGACGATCCTGGAAGCTACAGGCAATGACAGACCACAAAGAACTCTCCTAATTCTGTGACAGAAGTGAGTCACACACAGATGACCAAGAGTAACTTCCTGTATGAGATCTATGGATTATTTCTGCCCCTGTTTATTTAATTTCTTTGTGAAATACATCTATATCCAGAGCTGCTGCTGAATGCAAAAGGGATGCCTTCAGCTCCAGGGAACTGAACAGCAGTTATTTAAAAATACATCAAAATATCTCACTGCATCTTAAATAAGTCTGGTTAGTTTCAAGCAAATAAAAAACAAAAAACAAATGGGATTTTGTGTGATCTCCATCTTATATTATTTCACTTTGCTTATCAAAACCACATTTATAAGATGGCCACTATCACAGACATTTATTTTTTCCTCTCAGTCAGAACAGATGATGCCTTATGAGGACAGGCTGAAGGAGTTGGGGTTGTTCAGCCTGGTGAAGACAATGCTCAGGGTCTTCTTACTAAGAGCTGCATCTATCAGGCAAGAGGCTACAGAAAGGTAGGGGTAGGACTTTTTAATAGTATATGTGATAGAAGGACTAGGAATACTGGATGTAAATTGGAAGAGGGGAGATTCAGGATAGATATAAGAAAGAAATTCTTTACAGTGAAGGTAGTACAACACTAGAACAGTGTTTGCCCAGAGAGATTGTGGAGGTATTTAAGGCCAGGCTGGACAAGGCACTGAGCAACCTGATCTAGTGGGAGGTGTCCCTGCCTATCGCGGGTTGGGAGGGGGGGGGAAGTGGGGAGAACGGGTCCCTTCCAATCCAAACTATTCTATGATTCTATGTTAGTTCGACTCTTTTTTAACCTGTGACTCTTGTAGAATTACTTGCAGCTCTTTCTCTTCCCCAGCTTTTTAAGATAAAGCTGCTGTAGGATATGATCTTACCAGGGTTCTACTTGCTCATACTTTCAAATGTAAAACTTAACAAGAACATCAATCTCATCAGATTTTTTGAGCCATGTGAACAATAAAACAGCCATTCTGTTTTTTCACCCCTCCCTTCCCTCAGTGACACTGAGCATAAAGAAACCCAGAGTGCCCTGGGATCAGGAGTACCCCTAGAGGTGGTGGGAGGCCCCATCTCTAGAGATATTCAAGCCCAAGCTTAATGAGGTTCTCAGCAGCCTGATCTAGTGCAAGATGTCCCTTCTCACTGCAGGAGGATTAGACTACATGGCCTTGGAAGATCCCTTCCAATTTCATGATTCTGTAACCTCTGAGGGGATGCTGAAGGGAACTCACCATAACCAGAAGTGTAGTTGGGGCCACGACGGCCTCTCCCTCTCCCGCTGTAGGATCTGGAGCCTTGCACTGAGGAGAGGGTGCTCTCATCAGTGGTGTAGCCCTTCTCCTTTTCGGGGGCTCGAGCAGATGAAGGTCTGAAACCCATCCCAATTTGACGCAGTTGCTCATCAATCTGGAGCCTTTCCAGTCTTAGTTGCTCTACCTCCTATAGAAAAGGAAACAAAAAATTGCTAATAAACATTCTTTCCCATCATCCATCCAGTCACCTTAAAAAGTAGCCTCCTGCTGGAAACAAGAACAGAGGTGGATTCCAACCTCTGAGTGTGAGAAGAAATCTAAATTTTTTCTGTCAAGTTCCCATGCAGAAAGACTGATTTTGAGACTATTATTACTGTATTTAACTATTTTTTCCTAGTTAAACCACAGGTTTTCCAGTCAAATTGTTTATAAAAAAAAAAAAGCTAACAAAGTAATATGATTCAAATTCTTTCATTATTTCTTTTAATACAACAATTCCTTATCAAACCAACTCATAAAAAGATCTGTATTCTAACAGTACATAAATCAGTGTGGTATCACTAGAAACTCCACACCATCCCAGGAAAGCACGAAAGTCAGAAGAACACAACACTAGCACAGACATAAAACGCCAAGCATTACTTCCCAAAAGATGGTTAAAACAGTGCTCACAGTTTGGTCCTAGCAATGCTATCAGTACTATGCAACTGTGGTAATAGATATAGAGCAGCTCTGGACACAGAGTGAGGTGAATCACAGAATCAAAGAACAGAGCCATAGCATTTGTTGGGTTGAAAGGGAATTTCAAAGGCCATCTACGGTCCAATACCCTGCAGTGAGCAGGTTCATCATGCACTCCATTAGGGTGCTCAGAACCTCACTAAGCCAGACCTTCAATGCCTCCAGGGATGGGGCTTCCACCCCCTCCCTGGGCCAGCATCTCACCATCCTCATGGACAAGAACAACTTCCTAATGTCTTATTTAAACCTGCATTGGTCTAGTTTAAAGCCACTGCTCCTCATTCTATCACTCCATACCCTTTCAAACAGTCCCTCCCCAGTTTTATTGTAGACCCCCTTCAGGTGAAGGCATCAAACCTTCCATCCTGATACACAGTGACAGCTTGTCAACTGCAAATCCTACTGAAGACAACTGCTCAAAAATTCTGATACTTCAACCAGATTTTCCCCTAGAGATTGTGAAACAAACTCACCTTTAGATAGGCGATGTGGTACTCCAGGAGAACTTGGACATTTCCAATGCTTTCTTTAGTACCAACAAATACAAAGGGTACCATTCCCTACCAAAACAAAACATTAGGGTCTTATTTCAAGAAAGAATGTTATTCTCAAAACAAGACTTTCTGTTTAAATTACAAAAGAAGCAATGACAGCATCTGATGCACAAGGAATAGCTCGGACTGGGCTGAGGGGTAGGGTATATATGTCCAGGACTGACTGCCCAGCTCTTCCAAAGTTACCTCAGCTGCCAGAAGGGGTCATTATCACTTATATTCCCCTCTCTGCAACACAACTGCTGCGCATGTTTATTAGAAGATTGTAGGGGCAACCACAGGCTTTATGGATAGAGAATTAAACCAACTTTATACGATGACATTTTAAATATTTTATTCTATGTTCCTGTATATTTAAAATACGTGAACACTATGAACATTTAGCATTACACCAAAGCAGTTATGCAACTAAAGTACATATGGGAGTAAGATATAAAAAAAAGTCTTGCTTCTGCAGCAAAGGCCTTTCTTAAACTGCTTTATATAAAATTCACTCTAAAATACCAGTACTAAGAAAAAATACAGTGTTCTTAACAGCCACTAGAAAGTTATAAAATTGACTTCATCAGACAATCCACAAGCAGCTCTCTTTGAAAACCACCCGAATCCCTGACATCATGGTTTTGTAACTGGACATTCCCCACCATTACTGGGTGGCCATGAAAGAAGAATCCATGAAGACCAAATTTACAAAGTGCAAAAACAAATTTATAAAGTGCATAATGTTGAGGACAGTCATCCAATACTGGTGTCCCAGAATTTCTCACTGCATGCACATATTTTCATACATATACTCTAATGTAACTGGTTTAGAAAATAAAACCCAATCACAAGAAGAAAATGGAAGTACTTACATCTTCACGGGGCAGTTTGTTTTCATTATCTCCTTCAATTCTCACCCTGACGACTCCAGACTTGTCTACAATCTCCTGAATCACTTTTCCATTTTTTCCAATAACTTTTCCTTCAGAGGGCAAGAATGGTTAATTTTGCACCCGTGTGCAAGACATTTTAATGGCTTTCTTGATATTTTAAGCTATGTCTAACAAGATTGTACCAACCACCTGACTCTCCTTCACCACTCATTTTGCTTCCGAGTTTCTTCCTACTTCATAAATACATGAAAAAAAACCTCAAAGAAAATCACATTCTGAGCCAGGTGAAAACTTAGAAAATTATATTACATTTATGCCTACAATAACAATTATTATTTTTAAATTGTGTATGAAAATTTTTTAAACCCCCCCTTACTTTACATGTGCCCTCATTCAGTCTTTGCTGGTATTCTGACAGGCACAACAACAAAACCTTTTAAAAAACCCTCAAAAATTTGTTTAACTAAAGAATTATATTTTTTGCTTTCCAATTAATTTCATCTTTACAACTAACCTGAACACTGCTGATACACCCCATACTGCTTTTAAAACACTCATCAGCAACCTGATCTAGTTGAGGATGTCCCTGCTCATTGCAGGAGGGTTGGAATAGATGGCCTTTAAGGGTCCCCTCTAATCTTATAATTCTATGACTTTGAGATCACATGCCAGATCTAGACAAAAAAATTCTTAGGAACTTGAATGTTTAAATCAAGAAAAATCAACTCCTTTGCTCCATTACTATAAGATTTTAGCTCTTCCTTAAACTGAAGTTTAACTTCCTTAAACTACAGCTATGCAGAAAAAAAAAATCTTCACTGCAGCTACAGGTACATGGCACTTAAAAATGTTTGTTTTTAAATTCCAAGTAAAGGAAGGTGTTACACCTCTTAAAAATGGGTGTAGCAGCCAGGAGCGTGTGACTGAATACTCCATAAAGCACATTCTTCACAGGAGGTATCCAGGTGATCAAAGTAAAGTGTGAAAATCATTCAAAATTGTTTCTTCAATAGTTACAATAGCTCAGCAGGGGGCTTTTTTGCTATCATCTTGTCTTAAAAGACTCCACCATGCTAGTGCTCATCACAGTGTGAGTTTTATTCTGCAGTGTTCCTGTCACTACTTCTAAAATAAATCAGACTTACTGCAGTGCTCAACATTTTTCTATGATGCACTGTATGAAGTACAGGTTCTCAGCTCCAAATCCCAAGAGGTTAAAGCAGAGTTTCTGATTCCTTCTTTGGATATCCTAATCTGATTCAGGGCCAGAACCTGCATCCATTTCCTGCCCATTTTTGGAGACAGCTGATTGAGAAGCAGTTTTTTCTCCCTCAAATGAACACCATCCAGCATCTACCTCCAATCAGTCTGAACCCAGGAGGAAGCACTAACAGCAGAGTTTTCTCGTGTCACTCCTACAACTCAGCACAACTGCCAGAATAAACTCTGCAATTTAATTCCAGAACTTCCAAGTAATCAAGTTTGGGTTATGTTTTTTTTTTACTAGAATCTAAACTTCTAAGTCACCATTAAATTAGACAGTGCAAGTTTGTAATCAAGCCCTTTTAAGTGTTAAAACCCTGACAAAGCATTACTCAACAACAACATGTGCAATTTCTTATTAATTCCCTGCTACATATAGTTTTGAAGATTAATCACTTTCCACTTCAATGGAGAAATCAAATATTGTACTGGCATCCAATTCTTCTTTGCAGAGTCATGCCAATCAGGCTCCCTTTCCCCAGATTCTCAAGTTTTAGCAGTATTACATACCAACAAGATTTCTGGGAACTTGAATAAAATCCTCCACAAATTCCAAGTAACTTCTAGCTTTTTTTACGGCATCAGCAGTCTGAAAAATAATGAAAAGAAAAAAAGGAATTTATTTGAGAATGTACCATGTTAAAAATAAAACCTCAGAGCAACAGCTGCAAATCTTTCAAACACTAACTTTGTTTTCAGAAAGAACAGAGACAAGATTAATGTAGTTTTAAGCTGCATGTAAAAGAAAAATTATTGAGTAAAACACCCAGAAAAAACACAGCAGCAAAGCATCAGTAATGAAAAAGCAGCACTTTTAATGGTATTTTAAGACATATTAAAATATTACCTACAAACTACCACAAGTAAGCCCTAGATATAAAGTGTTTTCAGCATCTGAAGGGGCCTACAAGAAAGCTGAGGAGGGACTGTTTGCCAGGGCATGGAGCAATGAACATATGAGGCAACAGCATTTAACTACAGCAGGGCACAGAATTACTTGGCCATGAAGTTGGTGAGACACTGCCCAGAGAGGTGGTGAAGGCCCCATCCCTGGAGACATTCAAGGCCAAGCTTGATGAGGCTCTGAGCAACCTCACCTAGAGCAGGATGCCCCTGCTCACTGCAGGGAGGTTGGTGGATATTAACTGGGAATAACCAACTAATTATATTCTTTTTCTCCAAAATCAAGGCACACCTCAACATGAGACATTAAGCTGATTTGGATAACGTATTCTCAGCTCCTCATACTCAGTAATAAAGAAAAATAATTTATGTTTCTAAAATAAGTGTGCAGATGCCTTAAAGGCCTGTAAGCACTGCTATTGCTAGCAACTGCATCTTAAATTTTGAACGATGGGCTCCATGTCCTTCACACACAATACCACGACATGCTCTGTTCACTTGAGGAGTCTTCATCAGAAAAATGACACAGTTATTTTTCTAAACTCAGCATTACACTTCATGTAGCAGCAGAGTTCTAGTCAAGAGTAAAACCACAAATGAATGGCTGTAGACTTTTGGGAAATAATGGATGTAAATTGGAAGAGGGTAGTTTCAGGCCAGATAGAAGAAATAAATTGTTTACAGTGAGGGTAGTGAAACACTGGATCAGGTTTCCCAGAGAGGTTGTGGATGCCCCCTCTCTGGAGGTGTTTAAGGCCAGGCTGGACAAGACACTGAGCAGCCTGATCTAATGGGAGATGTCCCTGCCTATGGCAGGGGGGTTAGAATCTGATGATCTTTAAATGATGTTTAAGGTCCCTTCTAACCTGAACTATTCTATGATTCGATTTGTGCACTAGTGGAGCACATTCTGACCACAAACTGTGGGCCTACCTCAGAAGACTCACCCCAGTTTCTGGGACAAGGCTTTGAAAAGTCTCTGGAGTCGTAGAAACTCTTTTAGGCCTTCCCTAATGGAAAAACCTCTATTTAGAAGCAGCTATCTCTTCTAGGAAAGACAAGGCTGGATGTGTCCAATGGCACTTTTATTCCAGGGCCATCTGGTATTTATAATCACCACTGTGAGAGGCTGGTGAGTGGCACAACCTTTCCACAAGCTTCAGCGTCACATCGCTCATGTTAAAGAGACCAGAACTGGAATACACCAGGCATTCTACTGCCTTTGAACTTGTCCAATTCTACATGAACTGAGGTGTGATTTACCATCACTACTAGATGAAAAAAGGATCTGTTGCCACCCTGACACCCTGCAAGTGTTCAGGGTTGCCAAAAAAAAAAGGACAGAAAACTTCAGAGAGAGGTAACAGTACTGAAGTTTGATCCCTGGATCACAACCAGCTTCTACTCCTGACACGAATTAAATGTAACTCAATATCAGACTCCTGAAACAGGAAAAACCCAAGGATTTCTAAGTGTTAACAACAGAGGCTCAGGCATTATGGCACTCGTAGAGTAAGTAACATGGAATTAAAAACCCCTCAAGAAATGGTCCTGGTGACAGTGGCATCTCTGGTTCTACTCTTCTATCTCAAAATGGATTATTATTTTGGAACAAAAACCAGCTACATTTCAAGGCACTTGTGAGATTTAAGGGACACGGTTACGAGTCACACAAATAGAATTAACTTGGAGCAAAGCAGCATTACTTTACCAAAGCTGGCATTAAATTGGCCAAAACTAAAGGGTCAGAAGCAGCAGATACATGATTTAAGACACTTGGCTATGTCAGAGGAGCAGACACCACGCAGTGAAACACACATGAGCTGGAAAAAAGGGAAGAACCAAAAGAAACAGTACATACAGTCCAAGGAAAAAAAAAGAAGTATCTGTGAATTCAAATTACTTGGCTATTTCCAGTTCTTAGTCCTGGGCACAGCTCCCATCACTCTAAAAGCTGACACAGAGTGAAATGCTCATCAATTTCAGGAAAAATTTCCCCTCTTACCTCTCCATAGATCCTGAAAGTACCAGTATCCTCCTCGAGTTCAATGGCAGTAACTCCTGGAACCTTTCTGGCCTGCTGGATGTTGCTGCCGTGTGTCCCTATAGCAAGTCCCATTAAATCTTCTCTGACTACAAATTCCTCATGAAATGCTGCAGCGAGCTGTTTTGTGCACTGAAGGGAAAACAAAATAAGACTCATCCACGTGTACTGACTGCTGCTGTAACGTACAGCCATGTGCTCAGGTTCAAGCAAGAGGTATTAAAAGTCACAGCTTACTTCTAAGTGTTTTGTGGCTTCTTCATTTCTTGACATGAGCATGAGTTTGGTACGAATGCTGCGCAGATGCATGTCACTCAGGATGTTCACTCGCTTCACTGTCGCTTCACTGGCAGACTAGGAGAGAGAAGAACAGGATATTTCACTTATAAAACAAATCCAAAACAAATTTTAAAACAAATCCACATTTAAAGGACAAAACAGCAAAGTAAACTAAATCAGGAACACAATCTCAGTTGCCAAGACTTTCACGGAGATGATTTCTTCTCAAAACAAAGCATGAGAAATTCAACACCAGCTTTGCAAACCCACCATTTTCTTTTCTCACTCATGTTGTGTTTTACACTAAAGATTTTGCTGCTGGATACAGACAGTAATTCTTCCCCTTGATGTTATCCAGACAAATACATTAAATACCATTCTACAACATCCATACTTGTCAATCACTGCCTGAACTAAGGAGATAAGCAAGGGAAATAATTCTGGAGAGTGAAGTTCAAGTAGGTAATATTAAATAAATACAACTGTGAAGAGAAACTAATGCTGGGAAAATCTAATGAGAGAGAAATGTCCCAGAAGAATTTAAGAGAACAATTCCTTAATGGCTATGTTGGACTGGTGCTGTTCTTCACATGGAAATCTGGCAGAAGGTCCAAGTGCCTGGTATAATACTGTACAGGGGGGAAATCTGCTCCAGGGCAGAATAAACTCAAACTGGTTTTGAGCCACCTGTACCAGCAGTGAAACACCACTCAGTTGTGGATCACCAAAATCACAAACACAATGAGACCAAAAGCTTTCCTAAAATTTAGGCTATATGCAGTGCAGACATCACAGCCTTTCTGAAGGTTCTGCCACCAAAAATAGAACTTAAACACATTTACTTACATTGAATCTCCCACAGTTCACACAGCCCAAAAAGTTAAACCATTTTCCATAGAAATATACAGCTGGTTACACATTCCCTATAAATAACAGGGAAAATTCATGCAACATCAGAATAATTACGTACCAGTATTACTAGTTGAGCAGTTTCAGCATGATAAAAGATTCTACATGCTCCCACAGCTTTCTTGAAATCTTTATGTGCATTTTCATTAGCGCATCTGAGGAGACAAGACAACAGCTACTTCAACAGGCTGCCTTCCCCTCAAACACAGTCAATGCCTTGTTCAAGCAGAGCTACTCACGCGTCTCTCAGATCCTCAGGAACGTCCACTGTGCACTTGAAAAAGGTGTTCTTTTTGACAGTTTTGTTTTGATTCACAGGTCGAAGTCGCTCGTAAGTGACAATTTCATTGTAAGTGGCATCACAAGCAGCATATTCAATGACATAAAACTGCAGAAGAAAAATTTAAGATGGTAAATTCAGGAAGGAACAACAGAGACACTGTGACATTAGGAGTATCGTCAAGAAAGAGCAAAACATGAATATACAGACTAAATGATAAATCTGATTGGATATAATGCTACAGTTCTATACAAATGAGCCTGAACATATTTCAGCACTTACTTGATACCTCTGTATCAACATATTTTCAGTCCCTTTTAAAAGCACCCTCAACTGTTTTTTCTCATGCCCACTTCTCTTCAAATACCTACTTTACTCCAGTTCAAGTTCCAAAATTCAGAAATCTTTCCTGTAGCTCTAATTCTAAAAATAACCTAAGAGAAGTAAACAAAACTCATTCTTCAGAGAAATATTCAATCTGCAACAGTTTGAAGAAAATAAAAAAGGTAAATCCACTGACTCAACAGGCTAATTGCCTGCGTATGATCTAAGATCAAAAGGAAAATAAAAATATGTGATAGAGGCTATAGAAAATTCAGGAAGGCAAGGGAAGTAAGAAGATTTAACCAATAATCTACTCCTACACTTCCACCTGACAGACGCAAGCACTAAAGCAGCTTGTCTGAGCTGCATCCCTGAGGCCTGGCTACCACAGCAGTCACACAGCTAGCCATCAGCATCACATACAAATGTGAAACTCACATATATGCTGAGGTAAAAAAAAAATCTCAATATAGAACCACTTTAAAGACTGTACAAAGAAGCCAAAATTGAGCTCACTGCTTTCTGGGGGGGACAATTTAATGAAGTGATTAACTTAACAATGCCACATTTTTCCTGTCAGAAGTACTAGAAAATTAAGACTTTGATAAAACTGCATTTAAAGTCAGAATTTTTTTTTAAAAAACAAGCAGTACAGCAAGGAAACTAACAAAATCCCACATTTCTGGACATGAGAGAAGCAGATTAACTGCAAATGACAAAAGTATAATTTAAATCAGTTTGTCTCCTTTTCTCACATTTTCTTCACAAATTGTTCATGCACAAGGACTGAGACACAGAATCTTCCTTTGGTAGCTGTTCACCATCACCCTGCCCTCATAGAGCAACAGCAGTTATTATTTGTTGTTAGTTTTTAAACAATACCAGAAATTGAACATTTTTCTTCCTTAATCCTACTTCCTTTGGTTTTAGAAATCTAATACATTAGAAGCATCAAAACACAGGACTCTTAAAAGTCAAAGTCTCTTGCTCAGCTATAAAACTCCAGCCCTCAGCACCAGCCACGCCAAAACAATCTCAATGTATAATTATGTTTTATCATAGTTTTGGATCTGCAATACTTCATTCATAGTTTTTTTCCAACACAAGGACCTTTCCTATTTACTGCATTTAAAATAACAGCATTAAACAAGTAGATTTTAGAATTACTTACCTCTCCTTTCATCATTCGGACCTTTGCCAGCCACCAGCCACAAGGCTCTTGGTCATTGGCTCTAGAATAAACCTGAAAATCAAATGGTAAGAAGAAATGAAAGCCCAGATATAATTCATTTGCCTGCACATATAATAAGGAAAGAACATTCCAACTTTAATTGTCACTAACATGGAACAGGATTCTACACTAAAGTGCTTTTTTGTACAAATAATGCAGGCACATCCTTCCTGCACAGATCTTTCATTATTTTGCACTACAAGGATCATGAATGGATTTCCTTGGCAGACATCACTGACAAAAGAAATCTCTAAAGATGATGAAACTTAGGCTCAATGTTTATTCAGAGGCAGTTCCTACTAAACACAACCATCTTTGTACTGGAAATTCACACATGAAAATAGTGTCACAATTAAGGAGGACCACAAAGATGATCATGGGACTGAAGCACCTCCCTTATGAAGACAGGCTGAAGGAGTTGGGGTTGTTCAGCCTTGAGAAGAGAAGGCTCAGGGGGACCCCATAGTAGCTTATCCAGTAGGCACCTGAAGGGGGCCTACAAAAAGGCTGGGGTAGCACTTTTTAATAGGGCACAGGTTGGCAGGACTAGGAGTAATGGATGCAAACTGGAAGAGGATACATTTGGGCTGGATATAAGAAAGTAGCTCTTTCCTGTGAGGGTGGTGAGACACTGGAACAGGTTGCCCAGAAAGGTTGTGGATGCCCCCTCCCTGGAGGAGGTTAAGGGCAGGCTGGATGAGGCATTGAGCAACCTGGTCTAGTGGGAGGGGACCCTGCCCACGGCATGGGGGGTGGAACTAGATTATCTTTAAGGTCCTCTCCAATCCAACCCATTCTATGGCCTTTGGTTTGTCTTTGGCTTAGCTAATACACCTAGAACTAATGGAATGAACCAAGTCACCATATGACAACATACACCATGTTTAAAAAGCACTATAAAGTTAATGCAAGATCAGATATAGAACAGACTCCTGAAACTTTCATTTCCCTCATCCTCTCTTAGTTTCATTTACTCCTCACACCTCTGACAGGGCAGAGTCTCTGTACAGACTGAACAGGAAGTTTTGCAGTAGCAGAGATGCAGAATGTAAACCTTTAACCTTTAATAATGCAGTAACATGTATTTCAAAATAAAAGAAAAACTCAGCACCTATGCTGACATATATGTATGTAAACACCTATACAGTAGATACATCTGTACTATGTTGCTCCTTGGATTATTAACCCAAAACTACAAAGATATCTTAATGAAAATCATTGCTTTGATGTTAAGGACATGGAAAGTAAAAATCAGAAGTGAAACTACTTACAAAGTTAATGATATAATAACCAGGGAAAAACACACAACTTTTCATTTCCTGGTTTAACATGCCATTTCTAATTAACATTTCTCTGTAAAACAATGTAATTTACACTATTTCCTACTGGATTGTATCAGATAATTTATCTGGGTTAATGCCCTTGTTACTAGAAATGTTTTACTGTAGCTTCACATCTAAATATTTCTAGCAGTTACATTCCAGATTACAGATTAGAATTACCTATTCTCAGTTTTCTGAAAATTTAGATTGTAGGAAAGTCACACTGGAAGTTCAGTGAAAAAGACTATAACATTACAGCTTCACTGAAAGCCAAATAAATCCATCACTACAGATAGGCTCCATTATACAACTTCTCTTTGCTAATGTACTTACAGCCATTACCACCACCTTGAACAGAAAATCAGTGATGTATCAGGACAATTCATCAAGATAAACTCACCTCCACTTCATCTCCTTCACCAATTTCTTTCTTGATATCAGGGGGTGGTGGTAACCTGACTTCATTAAAGGGTACCTGGCGTTCTGGTTGCCAACTGAAAGTTGAAGAGACATTACACATTATTCCTAGTATTTCCCCATTTTCTCAGTTTTATTTTTACAATTCCGAGTTTTGTTAAAACTTGCTCTTCCTGTATAACCAAGTCTGTTTCTTCATAGCTAGAAAGCAAACCTTACTAAATGAATGAACAAATAAGTCCTGTCAAGACAAAAATATCTGGGAAAATATTTAATGACAAAACAATTTTTAAATTAACTGGAAACATTTAATTTACGAAATGACTTCCATAAAGCTTCAGTGAAAAAGATTCAGTAAACAAAACATATACATTTCTACTGTTCATCAGCAAGTCGTAAAACCACAGATGTACAGGGCAACAGTTTTAAACTAGAGGAGGGCAGGTTAAGATGAAACATTAGGAAGACATTCTTCCCCATGAGGGTGGTGAGACACCAGCCCAGGTTGCCCAGAGAGGTCTTGGTGGAAGCCTCCTCCCTGGAGACATTCAAGACCAGCCTTGAAGCTCTGAACAACCTCATCAGGTGCAAGATGTCCCTGCTCACTGCAGGGCGGTTGGACTAGATTGCCTTTGAAGGGCCCTTCCAATATTGTGATTGTATGAAAAAGAGCAGAAGAGACAAACTGACAGTTTAAACTGCCTTTAGTGGAGGAGATGGATCTCCTCAGTTGGTGCTGATCACTGTAGCAGCCTTCAGAAGATGACACTATTGCCAACTTCAGCTCTACTACCACCAACCTGAATTAACTCAGTTCAAAGGGTGGTGATTTACCAGATTTGCATCACAGGATAATTTGACTAGGAACTGCACACCCGCTTCCTGACAGGACCTATTTTTGGTCAACAAAACACTCGATATGCAGTGTAGTCTATCATTTTTGGGCTACTGCTGACAGCCTTCCTGTAAAACACAGGGATTATGCGGATACCAAACACTGGAAATGAGTTTTCCAATGATTATCCCCCTGTTGTGAACCACAGGTACTTCCCTAAGCTTACTTGCTGCCTGACATGGAAGTCTATGGTTTGAAGGCAAAGAGCCTCCCACCTTAAAGAAAAGTAATACAGATGCTGAACATGAAATGGGAGATATATCCCATCTCCTCAGACCACAGATTGTACAAAGGATCAAATCTGTTCTGTGCTTGTTGGGTTTTGCAATGAAATTATGAAAATCTAGAAGACAGTAAAACTTCTACGGTCATCTCAGTGAGTGGTAGTGCCAGTTGCAATTACCACTTCATCTTTAACAATTTTTCATAAAAGAAGGGCTAGATAACACAGGTTAGAAAGAAACAAGGACTGGATTTTGTAAGGTAAACCCACAGATTGCTTCTTTCCACCCCCTAGGATTCATTTTTATACACATGTATGTATAGACATATAAATGTAAAGACACATAAATGTACACCTGTGCATACATACCCTGAGACTACATTCTGGGTTATAAAACCCTGTTTATAAATACACACTTGCACATTCCCTACTATTATCTTTACTACCCAGCAAACTCTCTTGAAGGAAGGCTCACAGACTGATCTACAGGTTGGTGCTGGCAGAGTTTAGTAACAATTTTCACATCAAAAGCTGACATTTTTAGGATCTCCACCTAGCAACTGGAAGAGAAACAGGAAAAAGGTCGTAGCTCCCAGAATATTTCAAATTAGCCCTGGAATCTCTGAAGTAATCCAGGGCGATATCAGTCTGAATGCTGAACAACAGGTATTCATTTGTACTACACCATTCTATGGATTATCTCAGACTTGCTGCTACAAGTCTAGCAGCACTTAAATGAAGAGGGCCTCATGGATAATTCCTTCTCCAGATTCGTATTCTTCTCCATTAAAATTTTTTGAGTCTTTAGACTGGGCACATACATATATTTATTTACTTAAAAGTTAAAGAGAAAAGCAAATCACAATCAGGATACCTCTATTTCTCCCTGGCTGGGAATGTGGACTTGGATGTATAGCTCAGTTGGTAGAGCATTGCACTCCTAATCTGAGGGTCAGGGGTTCGAGTCCCCGTCCAGGTATGAGGCTTGCCAGAGTTGGGCTGATGGTTGGACTAGATGATCTGAAAGGTCCCTTCCAACCTAGATGACTATGACTATCAGCATTCCTCAGAACAGACATATGGAGAATTGCTTATTTAACAGAAGTACTTTGGTATTTTCCATCTTTTTGCGCTTTAAGAATATCAGGCCTCTGTCACCAATTGCTACTTTTAATTAAATTTGGCTGTCACATTCATGGCATTAAAGACAACAACACAGGTCTCTGTAGCTAATAAGCTTAATTCTGATGCCATGATTCAAGCAGATAATTCACAAAGACTGTGAAAAAAACAGTAGAACTCATCTTTCTAATGAAATCTACTTCCTCTTCATGTCAAACCAAACAAAATTCAACACCAGGAGCATAAAACTGAGATAATAACATAAAACCACTCAAATTATTATTGTTTTAAGAAAATACTTACTTGTTTTCAAATACGACTGTGAGGGAGTCCTCATGAACATCTTTGATGAATCCCTAAAATAAAAGAACATTTCTGTGTAAGAATGCTTGGGAAATTAAAATAAGGCAGCAGTTTCAACACAGCCCAAAATGAAGCCAAACAGCAGACCACCAATAACACTATGGTTCCAATTTAGTAAAGTTCCAGGACAAGATCCCACTGTTAACACAAGCTAGTGATGGCACAATCCTTCACACACCAAACTGGGGACTGCACAAGGCTGAATGTCTGTAGCATCTCAAAGAACACAAATATAATACTTTTAAATGTTTTGTTCCTGAGATCATCATAATGGGACACAAGTGTGGGAAAATCCTGTTTCCCTTCCTTTCTTTTGAAAAACAAAAAGCTTCTTTACAAGGCCCCATGTATGTCAAAACCCCAGTAAATACAGCAGCAGTCAAGAATCTGCTCAGAAAACACAGTTCATCCATCTTTCAGCTAAGTCATATTGCACAAAAAAAAAGCAAGCAGATAAAGGGACAAGAATATCTTTCAAACTACTCCTGCTTTTGCTAGAGCCTGGCATTTTCCCAAGTAGAGGAGGTCAGGGAGGAACCTGCAGGTTTAAGGGAGTAAGAGAGTTGTACAGCTATGTTAAGAGAAGTTCCAAGAAATCTGCTGAATGGATTATATCCACTTAAGAAACTGCCAGTAGAGGAGGTTGAAGAACATATCAACTGTGCGAGGAGCAACCAGCCCACAGAGGTATTATGTGTCAGCTCAGGGAAAGATAAATTTTGACACATGAGATCCCTCAATGCAGCCATGGAGCTCGTACTGACCACTGGATGCAAAGGGCCTACAGAGTAAAATCTCCTTTTACCTGAACTCTTACTTGGGGTAATCCTGCAAAGGAATTTGCTCACAACCTGCTTTTCTGCTCCCTGACCTTCCCTCAAAACCATCTGCCAGCAACAAAGAAGATTGGTTCAAGTAAGAATCGTGCTCGTAATTCTGAACAAAGCAGGTCACTAGGAGTGACAGGAATCTCCTCACTGAACCACCAAGGATGTTCCTAAGAAAATAAGCCCTTTCCTACAGCTGGTTCTGCTCTTACAAGGACAGGAAGGCAAATCTCTTGGATGGCAAGAAAACACTTCTCTAATAAGGGACTTCCAGTGTCAAGGAAGTCTCTGGTCAGGTTAACTGGCTAGAAATACTCAAGTTATGACATTAAAAGCAGCAAAGAGCACACTCAATTCTACTGCTTCAACTACGTGGTAGCTAACAACAGAGCTTAAGGAGAAATTTCACTAGATTTCTGCCCCCAGTGTCCCATTTAGGAATGCCCCAACACAAGGAGGAATTAACAATGTGTAAAATACAGGAAATAAAAGTCATTCTCCACCAATCCATGCAAGCAAAACATCCAAGTCACAGCTCTGCACACTGAGTTCTTGCAGTCCAACATTCTGCCAAATGACAACTTATCAACAGAAAGTGGTATTTACAGGCAGAGATTTAACTCCCTTCTATGGACAACCATTTATCTGCAGTCTAAGAGCCTGTGATTAATTTCTAAGTCTGCTTCACGATGTTACCTTATTTCATAGCTGAATCCTACCTCTCATTTATGTTATTGCATCATCTCATGGTACTCAATGGAGGAGGTGTATGTTTTGCACTCCTAAACTCGGGCTAAAGAAGATAATAATTTGCTCTGCAGCTCTCAATTTATTTTCCCTTTGTTAAAAAATACAACTTCAGAATAAAGAGATTCAAAGTCAGGTACCATAAATCACATGAAAAATTTTTAGAATATAATGCTCTGTAGAGTTTAGAAAATCATGACACCACTAACTGCGGGCTCCATCAGTAAAACAAAAGAAGTGGAGAAAAAGGAGTCCCTACAGTATTGACTTCCAAGGTTTTCAGGTAATTAATCCATTATTAGGTAAAGTCAGGTTCAGTATTTGTAACTGCTCTTCCAGCTAACATCTGGCTGAAGAAAGGGAAAGCTAAAGTGTGACAATAACAGAGAGATGACTGGCAGCAGAGGAAGAGCTGACGTTGCACAACCTTCAGTTGCATAAACACGAACACTTTTTAATAAAATCTAAAGTACAAATTCCAACCCAGAATCTGTACATTTCATAGCATCAAAAGGGTTTCAGGAACCCTTTCACACAAGGAAGTATTTAATTTCCAAGTGTGTGCACTGCTCTGATCCTATCAGAGACTGTGATGCAGACTCCTGGATTGCAGACATGGATGCAGTAACTTGCTCAGAATTATCTGAGCAGCGTTTTTAGTCAGCATTCCCAAACTCTCTTGCTCCACAGCATTTCATTATGAGAAATACTCAAAATCAAATATAAATGGTATCAGGCATGCACTTCGGATTACAAGATGGACATACGTAAAGCACAAAATAAAATCACCTAATTATTTAATTATTCTGTTTTGAGGCCTTGAAGAAGCCTGATCAGAGTCTGTACAAACTCTAGTCTAATAGAGGACAAGCCAAAAATCCCAACTAAAATTCTTTCTACTACTATCAACTTCTCCACTGCTGAGGGGAAGAAATCCCCTTTACAACAGCTGAAGCAGAGCACTCTGTGAGGTACTGCAGAGGTTTTAAATACCATTTTAGAATAACTTTCTCCATTTCCGCCAAGAAACACACCAAAAACATCATTAAAACATTTGCCTGAGTAGGTTCCTGCACACCTCTTTCCTACCTACAACCCTGATCTTTACTACAAGCATTATCCACTGTCACAGCTTCAAGATGAAAACAGAGGAACGGATTTCACACATCAGGATGAGATTCGATGTAATTCCTAAAGAAGAGCCTAGACTAAATTTTTTTACAAAAAAAAGGCTTTATGAGAAAAAAATGCAACAAGATATTTTGCAGTACAAAGCAAATTTCTTTTTAACATTAGAAGTCATTAAATCCTATGAATTAACAAGGATTTAATACCCTGGTTTTCAACTAGCAACAATGAAGTTCTTTATCAATGAGGTAACCTAGATAAATAGATTTGCACTCTAAGCTTGCACCAGTCATGTCTGATAGTCTATCAAAGGCCTTTTCTACTAAATTAAATAATGATGCACCACCTTAATGTTTGCTCAGATGAACAAGGTACTCCATGATGGAAATTCAATTTAGTAGTTTTGTCTGTATTTCACTTTGAAAAATTCTATGTTCCTTACACCTGATTCCATGTATCCCCAAACACAGGTGATGTGACAGAGCAAACAAGAAACCACCAAACATGTTATGAATAAATACAAAGGCATCAGAATCACACAGCAACAAGTTATCAGCAAGTAAGTTTGCACCTAATATTTGTGTGGTTTTTAATACCACATGCAAAACCATGGAGGGCAGGAAGGGAAGGAAAAAGTGATGTGACTTCCCAGTGCCAGCTCTCTGACGTGAAGCATGCAGGTATGTGTTCAGGCAGTGAGCTGGAGCTCTGGAAGCCCATGTATGCCCTGCTGGCTGCAGCCCGCCTTCTGTACTGTACTATAGCTATTAATGTCCTACTGCTCCCCAGGCACTTGGGGACAGACCTGTCTCTGCCACTCACTTGGCAGAAGCCAGGCCCCCAGCACTAGCACCTGTAAATCCAGGGGTAGTATCACTAGGACTCTTGGCTAAATTTGGGATCAGAGACTCAGCAAAGCTCTCACAGGGCTACACTGTGTTAAGCGTGGACAAAAGAACAGGAAACGATGGAACAGCTCATTCTCCACCAAAATCACTACATTTAAAACTTCTTCATCTCACAAGATACACTCTCTTTCCCTTTTACCTGGGTTTTACTCATGGATTTAGGATTAGGATCTGCTGATAACATAAACGGATCAAGACCAACTGAAGTGCCCTTACAGTGAACTCTGTATATATGTGCACGCAATATCTTTTTTTTTTAATCATGTTACAGGCAAAGTCATAAGATTTGTGTAACTCAAGACACAATCCATCTTCTCTTTTCATCCTGCTTTCTTAACTTTACCTGGCCCCCAAGCAGGACAGTTCTGTCTAAAAACAAGGCACAGTTAGTTCAGCTCCAAATATTCTTTCCAGAGATACCAGCTCTGTCAGCTTTTGAGTCACACATACCTGCACACTCAAACTATACTAATATCACCTTACTCGGGGATAATGAAACTTCCCACNAGAGATACCAGCTCTGTCAGCTTTTGAGTCACACATACCTGCACACTCAAAACTATACTAATATCACCTTACTCGTGGCTGAGCAAATTTCCAACAGTAAACACTTTGGCATCTGGTACCAGGACTGATCCTCAGTCAGTGACATAAAGGTCAAGAAGCCAATATCCAATTACCAATCCTTTCACTCCTTTCAGAAGCAAGAATTGTTGCTATTTCTAAACTAATGTTCAGGTACAACTGTTCCATGTAACAACATGAAAAATTATTACTAAGGGATATAACCAATGCTGAACCTCCCAGGGAAAAAAAAAAAAAAGAATTCAAAATTCAAAGAAAACAAGGTAAACTTGTGATCAAATCACTGAACAAAAAAGACTGAACTCTACCAGCTACTATTTTCATCATAAGAAATCACCTGCTTATACGAGGAAGAGATAAAAGAAAGAAGCTGTAGTCTGCTGCAAACTATAAACATTACCAGCTGACATCAGGTAAAAAAGATCCTGAACCTTTCCAGCAACCAGAGTTTAATCTATGACATTACTGCTTATTTACATTCACAATCATAACTACATCTGAATTCAAGGATCTCTTATGACAGTTACATGAGAGCTTCAGCACTGAATCCTCTGGTTTAGGCTTATTCATTAAAACCCATGAGTCACAGCACTGCTTTCTTTATTTGTGTGCTCCCAAAGGACAACACTTCTGAAAGACACCCTCAGTTGATGACGTACCTCAGCAGTCAACAACCACTGCCTGGAGCATCTCTCTTGCTTCTACCAGCCTCAAGGGCTCAAGCAAATGGCTGTCAACAGCCATGACTACAGGCACTCCTTCTACCAGTCTACGCAGCTTTCAAGAGATCACAACTTCTAATTGTCTAAACTTTCCCACCCACTAGGACAAGATGTAGTAAGTAAATGCTGACCACCATAAGACAGTTGAGAGATCCTTAAAGAAAACAAAGAGTTCACTCCAGTTCCTATGTTTCCTGGTGCAGTAATTGGGCACAAACAGCTGTGTATGCTGTTACTCTCACTGAGCTTCCTATTTTAATAACTGTCGAGTTAAAGACCAACCAGAAGGATTCACACAGTTGTTTTCAAAGCCACAAATTAAAATTCCTGAGAATTTTTTTTTTTCAAATTGCATTTTTTTTTAGTTGATGCCCAAACTTCTTCTCACACAGAACTGCTTACCATGCTTTCACATTGTACATATGGAGGAATGCTGAGTACTTTTTTTTCATCATTTTTTCCTTTAGCAATTTTTTTGGTTAGCCTCTACCTCCAGGCCTATGCCAGCTCCTGCTCCCAGCACAACCACACCTCCCAAACAAGGAACAGGCCAAGGAAGCACTTAAGAACCTCTAAATTAAAGGCTGTGTTTCATCCTAATGCACACTGCTCATGCCCTTGCATAATCTAAACAGCAATTACCCTAGAAGAACACAAGGGCATATGACACAGCAGTTGGTTTCCCAGCACTTCCCTACAATGAATAACGCAATGGATCTCTCAGTTATTCAGAAATCACTGAAGGACTCGAGCAGAGGAAGTCACCTGGAATCATCAGTTTAAGTGGCTTGATCTCATTTTACCGTGAGGCCCAACCTGTTTTGTGTTCACTGACATCTGAACTCATGAATAACATGTAGCAGCAAGGCTCTAACTTGTATCCAGGTGAGTATGCAAGGGAGATGCTGGAGAACACAGAAGCTCTCTTCTTGTTCTTGCCAAGAGCTGCACAGTTGCCCTTTACCACTGGCAGGAACAGAGGTGACGGGCTCAGACTGGAGCGTGGGAGTTTCTGTTAATCAGGAAACACTTTTTGTACTGTGAGGGTGACTGAGCATGTTGTATCTCAGTGGTTGTGGAGTTCCCATCCTCACAGATATTCCAAAGCCACGTGGATATAGACCCAGACAAGTAACTGGCTCACGGTGGCCCTGCCTGAGCAAGGGTGTGGACCAGGCAATCTGCCCTGGCCTCAACCATCTGAATCATCTGTGATTCTGTGAATTACTGAGTGATCTTAATAACACTCCTCATCCTGAGAACACAACAGTCAGGCCAAGATGAGGCTGGGAGAATTCCAGCTTTCACTCACTCCAACACACTGAAGAGCCTGAAAGAATCTGGATAATTTAGGCTATTTAATGGAAAAAAGTCTCACATCCCAAAGATAAGAACTAAGCTGCAACCTAGCACTCACCTAAAAAGCACCAACTGTTCTGCTCTCACAAGTCTTCACCGCACTCTAAACATATTCAGACCCTTAACTAGGGAGGTTCATCAATCCTGTCCTTTCTCCTCCCTGTTCCACAACACAAACCTCATCCTTTTACAGAAGCCCATGACCACTCTGAGCCCTGTCAGTGCCATCTGTTCTCCCAAGACAATGGGTGCTCAATACCATGATATATGCAAAGTCTCCTCAGCTGCAGGGAGCAGCTGAACACTGACTCCACTCTATACTTGAGAACCTTGGGCAAATGATGAAATAAATCCTGTCCTGTTCTGTACATTTCATTACTTATTTAAAGCAAAGAAAAAGGAGACATAAATTGGTATGGAGATTCATAAATAAAATGTTAAATTTAGATTATAATTTTTTTATGCTCTGTCCTTTACAAAAAGATTATCTCATCTACCATAACCACAGCTACTGCTCATTGATTCATGCATTACAGAAAACATTTTAACTTTTAATGTATTTTGATAAAGAATACCAATTTCCTTATGAATTTATAGCAAACATCATGTACACATGAACACACATATAAAGAATTTCTCATCAAAATTTAATTTTACTAGCATGAAGAAAAATTTAATTAGAGGAGCAAACGAATCCATAAAGAATACACCACGGTCATAACTCTAATATCTGCTAAAAACACCCTATAATGCATCACTAGATTTAATTACTTCATTTGTTCTACTGCATCTAAGTTGCAGACGATATTAACAACTCATTAGAAGTAATTTTGTCATGGAAGTGTTTACAGAATTATTTCAGTTTTTAACTCTGCTGCTCTCCTCTTCACTGGTTCACTGTGAACCCCAGCTCAGGCTCTGAGGGCAAACCTCAAATTTCATCCCATCTTACAAAGTCCGCTTTTATCTTCAGAAAATTTTTTGCCAACTCTTGTACAGTGACACAGGGTATAGATAAGATGAGCATGTTCTCACTGTCTTACCAATGCAATGACCAGCATCCAAAAAAGGATGATTTTTTTATAGAGACCAACATGCCCCCTCCTTTGCTTCAGAACCTTCAAAGTTGCTCCTCGTGTTTGGTTTCCAAGAACCATGCCCAACCACTACCTATCTCAACAGTAAGATTCACAAAATGGAGTCACTGATGTACACATTTTACTGCATACGGCTCACAGGAATAATCTTTTGAAGTTGTTCCATTTACTTGGTTTCAGGGAGGTTTTTAGGATTATTTTCAGTTGGGTCTTTGATCTCTACAGGCCAAACCACTATAACCTGACCTCATCCACAAGAGGATGCCACCATTGGATTTAATGCCCATTTCATTGATCTAAAAATCCAATAGCGACATTTTAAAGTAAAATTTCTGCTTTTACTAGCCACTGTGCACAGGGCCAAAACACATGATGATGCTAATTCAAGCCTAACAATTTTGACTGATCTCAGATTTTAAATTTTGCTTACTGTAATCAAATTTGTATGCAAAGATTCCTTCAGTCCAAGAATTCAGTACATCTCACATTCCTCTTAAGCAGAGGAAACAACTAATTCTGTGGATTGTAAAGTTTTCCAAGATCACAATGTAGAAAATAGAAAGCTAAGAAAGGTTTTATCAAATTCTGGGCTTCCTGCTGGGCCAGAGGAAAATAACCAGTCTATTTAAGAGTGTTCAGGAGTTCTAAATGCAAATTATTCTGATGTGGTTTCTGTGTGGTTATTTCAAGTCCAATTGAAAATGGGCTTGACTTATAAAATCTATTATCTATCTATTATCTATATAATCTATTATTTTGGTAAAAATTTAAGAAATTCAGGTAGCATGGGCATATAGCTCACCCCATGAAATTCTTTCCTCACAAGAGTATCGCCTATTTGTCTCTTTTAATAGACAGGCAGTTGGGGAAAAAAAAAACCCTAACTCCTGAAGTCAGCTGGTTCCAATCCCTTAAACACCAACTGCTTTTACATACTGTACAATCACCACATGACTTTCAAGCCAAATCCACAGCTGCACGCAGGAAATTCAAGGCAGGATAAAAAAAAGAAAAAAAAAAGGACATCCCTCCATCCCTCCCTGCACACACCCCTCAGTGTAAAATTGCATGTGGCATGTGCAATAGCAGCCTGTGAACGCAGCCAGGCACAATAGCTAAAGAGAATCCCAAGATTAAATGCCCCCAGACCACGGCTACCCTGTGTGCTCACAATCCCGATGGGAATCGGCCCTCCTGGAAAGGAAGACAGAAGGCTCTTGCCATAAAAAGAGCAGGGATTCTTAAACATCTGAAGCCAGACTTAGGGGGAAATGACTGACGGCCAACAGCTGAGAGCGTTCTGCCATTGATCCTGTAACATCCTGACATTCCGGGGAGGGTGATGGCGAAGGAAGCTTTCTGGCGACATAAATAAACTCGAAATCCTTAAAAAATTATTTAAATTATTTTTTAAAAAATTATATTTTTGTCTCAGTTTATTCCAATCCCACACAAAACCTTCCACAAAAAAAGAAACACCTCCAGCTTCAGG
>VZTY01023308.1:14310-32315 GCA_013400935.1 Turnix velox | reverse complement strand
AGGAGGGTGATGGACTTGTGTTCGCATTTCATGCCTAAATGCTCTGTGGGGTTTGCCTGAGGTCAGCCAAATGTTTAGCAGGAAAGCAGGAGCCTTGTATTTTAGCTTTGTGTTTCAGCTCAAGGTGCAGTTTTTGTGTGAGTTCAGCCCCAAGGATGCACAGCTATTCACTCCCTTCCCTATAGCAGTAATATTACTCTTCATGCAGTAGTTCTCAGAGCATGATGAAGTCTTCCTTGTAGGAAAGCACATTTATGGAAGGGGGGTTGGAACTAGATGGAACACAAGAGGTCCCACAGTAATATGAGAAAAAACTTTTTCACGGGGAGGGTGACAGAACAGTGGCACAGGGTGCTCAAAGAGGTTATGGAGTTTCCTTCTCTGGACACATTAAAAAAATGCTTGGATGCCTTCCTGTGTGACCTGATCTAGGTGTTCCTGCCCTGGCAGGGGGACTGGACAAGATGATTTATTGAGGTCCCTTTCCCTGTGATTCTGTGATTATTTCATCAACATCTCAAGGAGCCATCCACCAAGGAGAGAAATCTTCAGTCTTCGTACCACTGAGGTGAGAACTCATTAAATACTACCTTTCTGATTTCCAAAATGAAAGACTAGTAGCAATAAAACCATATTTTTTTATTACAGGAAACATTTTTAATGAAGAAAAAAAAATATACCATGATGTGCTCTAATTACTACTCTTTTTTATTTGTCCTTACTTGCACTTTTGCTGGGGGCTTTTGGCAGATGAAATCAAGTGAATGGAGAAGTATATTTCAGCTAACAAGCTTCCTAGCCTAAAAATTCCTCTGGAGTGCATGATTCAAGCAGATTAGAAAACAGAGGGAGAAGGGGGGGGGGGGGAATAGAAAGGTAGGAAAATTGAAATAAAAATAATGAAGAGNGGGGGAAGAGAAAAGCAAATGGAAGGCGATTGCCTTGCTAATTTAATACTTTTGGTGCACAATTAGTGCACATCAGACTAGTCAATAGGAGAGTGCCCTGCAGGTCAGGCTTTTGCAGAGCAGTGGTGCTTTGAATGCCTCGTTGAAGTGTCATCAGGGTCTACTCAGACACTGTGGAAGCTTTCCACACAGCCTGCACCTGACAGCTTGCCAGAGATTAGCCTGTCAGGGAAGTGCCACTTGGAGTTTCCTCTGCCTGTGATGGCTTCTATTCTCTGCTACACAGCAGATAAAACACCTTATTCTGCCTCCTCCCTGGAGGTTCTTAAGGGGACAGGATGGCAGGGCTAGGAGGAATGGATGCAAATTGGAAGAAGGGATATTTAGGCTGGATAGAAGCAAGAAGTTCCTCATTGTGAGGGTGGTGAGACACTGGAACAGGTTGCCCAGAGAGATTGTGGATGCCCCCTCCATGGAGATGCTTAAGGCCAGGCTGGATGAAGCACTGAGCAACCTGGTGTACTGGGAGGTGTTCTTGTCCATGGCAGGATGGTTGGAACTAAATGATCTTTAAAATCCCTTTCAACCCAAACCATCCTATCATTCTATAACCTGTTCCCCCCTCCTACCTTAAAATGATCTTCCAGGTTAGTGGGTTGGCTGGGTGCTGAGCAAAGTTTATTCATCCTCTTTATTTTGGGTGAGTATAGAATAATATTTTTAAATCAAAGAAAAAGAATGGAATTCTACACCTCCAGTATTTTTTGCATCCTTGCAGCAGAGTAGAAAAAAAAATTAATGATTGTCTGCTAGAAGCACATACTCACATTTCTCAGGCTAGAGAGAGTAAGGCTGGACTGTGAAATCCTGTGTGGAATTGCAAGCAGCTGGTTGATGTGGCTTGCTGCTGTGCTCCAAGTTCAACTGCTACTTAGATTTGGGGTCAGAAGAGAATGTGAGTCTTTGCCCTGGGCTAAATTGGCAGGCATGACTTTTGGTTTGCTTTATGTGTTCCTCTGCAGGCAGCAGCACATGGTCAGCTTTCAGAAACCACTTCTTCCTCTTGGATTGTCTAATTGATCAACAGAATTAGGCTGCCACAGCAATTCATCTCTGAAGCTCCAAAGTTTGCTATTTTTCCTTCAAGCCTAAATAGGGGAACTTGCAGAAAGTTTTGTCTTTTCCCTATCTGATGTTCTAACTCTCCCTTAACACAGAATCACAGAATGTCAGAGATTGGAAGGGACCTTGAGAGATCATCTAGTCCAATCCCCCTGCTGGAACAGGAACACCTAGATCAGGTCACACAGGAAGGCATCCAAGTGGGTTTTGAATGTCTCCAGAGAAGGAGACCCCAAAACCTCTCTGGGCAGCCTGTACCCTACATATTCAATTGTGATATGGTTTTGTAGATCCTCTGATGCACTCCCAGGTAGACAAAAGCCTTCATCTCAAAACAGGTTTCATTGCTGAAATGAGTTGGAATCAATCCTGCAGTGCAGAAATCCATATCTGAACCCATCAGCTTCAGTTCCTTTTATGGAGCCAGTGGATAGATGCAGACACAGCACATCTGACCCATTTTAGATGCCAACTTTAGTCAGATGTATCACATCCTTACACACATTCTGTGTGTGCTTGGAGTTTCTATGGGTTATTTCATGTTCCTGCTTTATCATTCAGCTCTTTGTCAGCAAAGATGGGATCCATATGCTGAAGTGGAAGTTCCAGGGATGGAAATGTCCCATACCTGAAGGGCTTCAAGGCTGTGTTGGATTGGACTTGGAGCAACCTGGGATGGTGGGAGGTGTCCCTGCCCAGGGCATGGGGTTGGAAATAGGTGATATTTGAGGTCCACTCCAACCCAAACCATTCCAGAAATATGTTTCTTTTTCTTGACTCCTTTAATACTGGCGGGGAGGAAGATGTGTGGGGGGGAAAAAAATTTACGTGGTTCAGAATTACACAATTTTATTTAAGCATAAAAAACCCTCCATTCCTAATGACTTTACAAGTTCAAGGCCAGGATAGACAGGGCTTGGAGAAACCTGGTCTAGTGGAAGGTGTCCCTTCCCAGGCCAGGGGAGCTGGACTCAGATGATCTTTGAGATCCCTTCCAACCCAAACCATTTTATGATTCTAAACATTATTTCTCCCAAAGATACTGGTGTTTAACCAAATAGAGTGAAAGGGCTGATGAAAGAAGATTCTGATACTTTGATATCATGGAAACATCTGAACTTTGGGCACTATAACAAAGATTATTAGTAGCCAGACACCCTGAAGGCAATGTCTCTGGTACTTGAAAGTGAATTTGGGAGACCAAAGTGTTTAAATACATGATATTAAAGCAAGTGATTGCAATGAGTTTATGAAGAATTAATTTAAAAACCACNGTTCAAGGCCAGGATAGACAGGGCTTGGAGAAACCTGGTCTAGTGGAAGGTGTCCCTTCCCAGGCCAGGGGAGCTGGACTCAGATGATCTTTGAGATCCCTTCCAACCCAAACCATTTTATGATTCTAAACATTATTTCTCCCAAAGATACTGGTGTTTAACCAAATAGAGTGAAAGGGCTGATGAAAGAAGATTCTGATACTTTGATATCATGGAAACATCTGAACTTTGGGCACTATAACAAAGATTATTAGTAGCCAGACACCCTGGAGGCAATGTCTCTGGTACTTGAAGGCAAATTTGGGAGACCAAAGTGTTTAAATACATGATATTAAAGCAAGTGATTGCAATGAGTTTATGAAGAATTAATTTAAAAACCACCCAAACAAACCGAATTAAAGGAATTGCAACAACAAGGATTCAGAGCTTTAAAGTAATTGGGTAACACCTTTGCTTTAGAAGAAAACACTGAAAGTAATATGAAACTAATGACTTTGGGGATTGTGTTATCAGAAAGTATCAATAGATTCATTTTATTTTAATCACTTTACTAACAAGAAAACATCTTCAAAATGTAAACTGGGAATAACCTCATAATAGGAAAATCACCTAATTTAAGCACAAGTGTAGTGAAAGACAAAATAACCATGAAATCTTCCTGAGTTCTACATTTGGGAAGAAAAGCATTCCCCTCACTTGCTTTTTGGAAAGGTAAAATGTGCCGTGTCATGAAACACCAAGAGTTATTTCTAGAAGCACCTGTGAGCTAATTGTTCATGTCACAATCTCAGTCTGAACAGGAAAGGGAAAAAATGAAAAAAATTTAAAATTACTGGTATGGAAGCTGATGCTGATACATAGTATTTCCCATCTCTTTAGAGGATAAAAACACAAAAACCACAAGGAAAAAAATCATTACACCTTTCTAAGAATTTTTTTTTTCCAAGTTCATGGCATAATATGCACTTCCAATTGGAAGCACAGAAAAAAAGGAAGGTATGTAACTAAAATTTTACTGTTTCCCAAATATCAGGGCCTGGGATAAGTTACTTCTCAGCATGATGGATACAGCTGGAGAAAACTCTCATTTGTTTTTTCACTACATTATTCTCAATATCATCTCCTGGTTTGAAACTCTAATCCTGAAGGCATTTTCTTGGATAAGAATTTATCTTCTGTTGGAGATAATAATCTGAAATTCTAGGCAAAAGATCTTAAATTAGAACAGAAACATGCTTCAGAATGACTGAGTGCAGCACTTCCCCAGTCAATGGGAAGCATGAGAAACTCTTACGGTGCCTTTTTGTCATGCTAGTCCTAGCAAAGATACCAGCAAGATAATAATGCCAGTATCCAAATTGGAGAGTTAGATGGATTTCACACTCTTTCTGAAAATCAAACCCCTCAAAATTGCTTTACGTGACACATTAAAAATAAAGGAAAAAAAAAATCAGAAGCAAAATAAATCAGCAGCCCTTTGAAAATACTTCACACACCCAACTGATAAATTGCTGGTTTTGGCAAAGAGGTGTTTTAGCACTACCATGAGCTTTTTTTAAGCACCTGAGAAATGACTCAGTATAACATCTGGGTGTCATAATCACCCTGAAGATACACTAAATAGTGCAGCTGAAATGACAAGTCTAACCCTGCTCATTTCCAAAGTTGAAAGTGTATAAATCACAGAATTATAGAATGGTTTGAGTTGGAAGGGACCTTCAAAATCATCTAGTTCCAACCCCCTTCCATGGGCAGGGACACCTCCCACTAGACCAGGTTGCTCAATGCCTCATCCAGTCTGGCCTTAAACACCTCCAGGTATGCTCTGAAAAAAACCCCAAACAATCAATACATGATGATGTATGATACATGATGATGTATTGATGAATCAATACATTCATCATTTCTGGCATAAGAAGTCCTGGTTCAGTTAAAATCCAGTGTGCTCACTGCTGTGAGTGTGGGGTTTGAGGGANTTAAACACCTCCAGGTATGCTTTGGAAAAAAAAATCAATAAACAGAATAATACACTCATCATTTCTGGCATAAGGAGTCCTCGTTCAGTTAAGAATCCAGTGTGCTCACTGATGTAAGTGGGTGGTTTGAGGGATGCCCATGGCAGGGGGGCTGGAAGTAGATGATCTTTAAGGTCCCTTTGAACCCAAACTATTCTATGATTCTATGTAATAAATCCATAAAAGTGTTACAGAAATTACCATTGTTCTGGGAAGTATCACCATACGTTTCTATTGTCCTCACAGCTTTTAAGGATATTTCTTATTGACTACTTTTNAACCCAAACCATTCTATGATTCTATATAAGAAGTTAATAAGAAATTGCCATAAAAATTCACTTCTATCAAAAACCTGCATGGAACCAAAGCACTTCTAATAAACTGCATTATCAACAGATGACATTCTATGTTGGATCATTGGGTCATTGTTTTGAGAAGTATCACCATACGTTTCTATTGTCCTCACAGCTTTTAAGGATGTTTCTTATTGACTACTTTTAGCAGCAGAAAAAGTGTCTGGACAGATCTCAGCTGTAGCTTACTAGAGATGTTGCTGAATTGGAGAATGAAGTGTCTTAGGGCACTGTGATCAGCAAGAAATCCTGATCATCTAGGTTGGAAGGGACCTTTCAGATCATCAGGTCCAACCATTAGTCAGCCAAACTCTGACAAGACTCACTTGTGGGCAGAGACTTGAACTCTAGACCCTCAGATTAACATCACACAAACAGGTTAAAAGCAATTGAGTTCCCTTTCTTGCTGAAACTTAGATGCAGTTTGTCTATGTCTTCCCTTGATATTTAAGCATACAGTGATGTAAGGTTTAATGCAATAGCTCACACATCTGTCTCAAACTAATGGAGCATATCTAAATCATAGAATGGTTTGGGCTGGAAGGGATCTTAAAGATCATCTAGTTACAACCCCCTGCCATAGGCAGGGACACCTCCCACTACACCAAGTTGCTCAGTGTCTTGTCCAGCCTGGCCTTAAACACCTCCAGGCAGGGGGAATCCACCACCTCTCTGGGCAGCCTGGTCAAATTTCAACACAAGCCTGGCAGATATGGTGGAGACGCCATATCTTAGAATGAATGTCCAGCCTAGCAGGCCTGGAGGTCATGTAGGATATTCTAAAGTCTATCACGTGTTGCTAGCCTCTCGGTCATTGGAATTAACCCATTACTAAAAATAATAAAGACTAAAAACTGCACTTAGCATTGCATAAATACCTACTGGTATGTCAGATGAATTAGTCTATAGGTTTCACTGTCTGTAATGGCTGAAGCTCCATGTCCTGTAGTGAGAGTCTGAACGTCTCACATAGATGGAGACAACTTTATCTAGATTTAGAAGTCTTAAAGAGCACACCACCATGGGACCTCAATCCTCCTTTCATATCTTAGGTGTCTTGCAAAATTTTATACAGTAGGCTGTCCCCAATGTCTCCATAGGGCTAATAAACACAATAGTAGACCCACAAGAAAGACAGTCCATTCAGGATTTGTGACTGGACATCAAGTGGGACACAAAAAACATAGAATTATAGAACCATAGGGTTGGAAGGGACCTTCAAAGGCCATTTAGTCCAACCCCTCTGCAATGAGCAGGGGCATCTTGAACTAGATTAGGTTGTGCAGAGCCTCGTCAAGCCTGGCCTTGAATGTCTACAGGGATAGGGCCTCCAAGACCTCTCCAGCAACCTGTTCCAGTGCCTCACCAGTGCCCTTGGAAAGAAGGTGAGAAAGGAAATCTTCAGTATTACTGAACTTCATCATCGCCTGGGAAAAATGTGCAAGACTCAGAATGGGGACCACTGAGGTTTGAGCATTTCCCAGCCTGCAGAGTCTCTGAAAGCAGGATTCTTTGAGGACATCTTCTTGCTGTAACAAAACTTCAGCCTCAAAGGTTCTTTCTGATCTTTAGCTTGGGAGGAAAGACTTCCAACTAATTTATGATGACATTAGAGGATAACAACATGCACAGTAATGAATTCTCTTTAGCCTTTGGGCTGTAGCTGTGTTTTACTGTCTCCAGGAAAATAAAAGAGGATGCATAGAAATAGTCAGCATTTGTATTTTAATTGTCCCCGAGGATGCTAACTGTTTTGTAAAGACATCTCATGGTTTGAGGAAAAAAAAGAGTAAAGTTTCTAAGCTTAGTTCTTAAAACAATCCAAAAGCAGCAGTGAAGTTCCTACACTCTGAAGACAATGCCATTAATTTTATTTATTACCATTTAGAGTAAGCATCCAAGAGAAAAATAAGGAAAATTTTGGCAAGTCCTTGACAGGATGTGTGTGAATGAGTTTGGGATGTAATGGATGGGACAGAGACTTTTAGCATGTGGAAGAATTTTGTGCCTTGCAGCAATTTGACAGAACTTCTTAGCTAAATTATGTAAATGGGAGGATTTGAAAGGGAATTTTATATAAGATGACCTTGTATTGGGGAGATCACCTGTGTCCTTCATGTTCCTAATCATGCCAGAAGTAATGAGGAAGGAAAAGGGTTGCATTGTTTTCTAGTTGGCTTTAAAAAGTTTGCATTTGACCTTTCTTCAAAGCATCACACATATCCTGAAGAGTGACTCTGTGTATAAAGACAACCATTTCTTTAAACAGAGATTTTATGGTTTAAATCATTAATGGTACCATGCCCCACATTCTTCCCTGATATTAATTATATCATCTTGGAGTTGTATTTACATCTAGTAATAAATAGTAACAGTAATAAATACTAGGAAGAAGGAAAAAAGGAGTTTGAAAGGACAGAGAGTCTATGATTCCACCTTTCAGTTTGCTTCCCCCAGCCCTAAGCTTGCCTAAGAACTTGGCTTCAGAGATAAAAATCTTCCTGTTTAACCAGTTTCTATTTCTTTTAATAGAGATGGAACATATTAATCGAGATGGAATGGATTTTCCATTTCCTTTAATAGAGGGGAAGGGATTATCCTAGTCTAGAGACCAGACCAGGCTTTAACAAAGTAGAGATTGACATTTTCCTTATCTTTTCTGTAATTTAGGAAAAGTGGGAAGTACAATTGAGGTCGTGCCTAGTCAAGCTGCCTTGCTGATATCTTAGTGGTTCATAAGGACAGAGCTTAGCATTCAAGGTAATCTCCCCAATACACACAAACCAGCCTCTAGGATTTCACAAAGTTCTCTGAAACTTGCCAATTTCTTTACGATGTGTCCCTAGATAAATGAGTTACTGCTGTGGGAATAATTCCATAGCCTTGATATATTTTTGCTTTCCCAGGTCACAGGAAAGTGGTCTTTGAGTGTTCAAAGTGTGCATGAAAAAAATCATGCTGTGTTTTAAAGGCTCCTGTTGCTTAAAAATCATGTTGTTTCAACATAACATTTATTTTTTGATGTCTCTGAGTCATGGGGCTCGAAAGCCTTTAGATTATATGTTCATCTGAATTTCAGGGTTGCATTGATTCTAATACAATGAATCTACAACTGGAATGCAAAGCAGAAGACTGTAAGAGGGCAAAACCCACTATGGGTTCATCTCAAAACACAAATCTATCTCATAAGACAAACTATGTGAAATTAAGGAGAGGGAAAGGTAAAGTGAAGTGGTGCAAACTTGAGGGAGCCTGACTAAATAAGTCAGGAATCATACTATCATTAAAAAAATCATAAATATTACTGTAGTGAAATGTGGACAGTTATGCAAAACAGTTCTAAAGGAGTCATAACTATAGAATTATAGAATCACCTTGGTTGGAAGGGACTTTTCACATTGATGAGTCCAACCATCAACCTAACTGTGACAAGAGGCATCACTAAACCTTTATCTCTAAGCATTATGTCTACTGGTCTCTCAAATACCTCCAGGGATGGTGCCTGTGTGAATGTATTGGTGCACGTGTGTATGATTTTACACATGAATATGCACGTGTTGTTTTTAGGGCCACCAAAGTGCACTCACTCCAAATGCAAAACAGGATGAGTTGCTCACCTCCCTGTAGCAACACTCCTGGAAAACAATTTCCCATCCCAAATATTATATTTTGATTGAGTCTGTGATCCTTGGAAATCTCATTTCTGATAAATGTGAGCTGACCCACTAAAACATCAATACTAGCTTATCAATACCTGAAGGGGGCCTAGAAAAAGGCTGGAGTAGGACTTTTTAATAGGGTCCAGGATGGCAGAACTAGGAGTAAAGGATGCAAATTGGAATAGGGGAGATTTAGGCTGGAGATAAGAAAGAAGTTCTTTAGTGTGAGGGTGGTGAGAAACTGGAAGAAGCTGCCCAGAGATACTGTGGATGCCTCCTTCCTTGATATGTTTTTGGCCAGTCTGGATGAGGCATTGTATAATATGGTCTAGTGGGAGGTGTCTCTGGCCATGGCAGGGGAATTAGATGATCTTTAAGGTCCTTTCCAACCCAAACCATTCTATGATAACATAATTCTTTGCTCTGTGTGGGGTTTAATGATGTTACTTCATGGTCTGAAGAGATGCTACTGGATGTCACAGTGATCCATGGCTCAGGGAGAAAGTTTCTTTTTTGGACTCTCCAGCACAGAAAGTTTCTCTAAGTCACAGAAGCTGCTGACATTTAGTTACCACTTGGTGGAACAAGGCAGGGAATGGAGGGTAACTTGAAGGGCAAGCAAAAAATAAAAGAAAGCAAGAGAAAATAAAGCACAGAAAAAGATAAGAAAGAAATGTCATGTTCTCTTTGCTGGGATACGTGACTAAGGGCTAATCTCTCTGAACACAAAGATCCGGGGAGGCCAGTGAATCCCTGTTGCTAAATCAGTTGATTTGCTCCTGGTGGATGAGTCAGCCAAAAGAAACACCTTCTCAGGAATGCCCCAAAAACCAGAGGGGTTAATGCCTGAAAGGGTTTAGAATCTACTACAGGATGCAGAGGAGGAAAGTGTTTGGAGATTATTCAAAATTTATTACAGGAGGTTTTAAGTCCACAATTATGTGGTCATGAGTTGAAGATGCTCATAGTTTTTTGTGCTGGAGAGCAGAACTTAGAAAGAACAAAGGCCAGATATTTCACAGGAATTGTACCACTTACCCTATGAATAGAAGGTACTGCTATAATACCTTGGAACTTCATTCGTGGACACAGTGGAGCAGAACCATCTTCCTGAGTAGAAAAACAGCCTGCTGATTTCAGACCAGCATTTACAGATACTGTGCATCACCCTTTCTCTATTATCTCCTTTTTGCTTTATTGTCACCCCTGCTTTATGACTGTATTTTTGATGTTGTATGAAATCAATTTTGCAAGGCTTTAAAAGGCTGTTAAAAGGTGGAACATAATTGATTTCCCCACCACCACCACTCTGTAAAGTCTGGGCAACACTCTTCCTTAGTAATGATCATAACATTCTGGAAGTGTTAAAGCCATTCCTTCTCCTACATTTAATATGATTACCTAATTGGTTTTCATTTACATTTGGTCATAAAAGCCAGTATAAATATTTTTAATAACATTCCCATCCTGCTGCTTGACCCTTCTGTTGACTTTCAGAAGACCTTGCCTCACAACAAACCAGAGAACATCACTGGAAATGATAAAAAAAATTTTAAAAAAGAAGAAAATTGCTTGTTTTGCTCTTGACATTGTTTTTTATTTGGCCATGGAAGAGAGCTCTTACATATGGCAGGGTGGTTGGAACTAGATGATCTTTAAGGTCCCTTCCAACCCAAAAACTTCTATGACTCTATGATTCTATGATACTGCTTTGCCCCTTCTACTTTCCTCTATAAACAACTATATCTTGTAGTTTAGTTGGCTGGGATTTTTATTTTTTGGCAGAAACACTTCCAGAATTTAGCCTTTTTTTTGCTAAACTTTCATGTTTTCATCTTAACATGCCTGATCTTGGTTGTCAGGAATTTTGCAGGCTCATATTGAGGCTGAATTTGCTTTTGCCTGACTTTACTACCTAAAAGCTGAATGTTTAATCTGAGCAAGTTGTCTAAATTCCTTGTATATTTACTAGACACATCTCAGATCTCCTCAGGATGCGAAGAAGCACTTTCTGGAGCTGAATCTGTCAGTCCAGCAGCTATAGAGGGGACCTAGTTCACTAACTTAGATCAGGCTCATTAATCTCAGGCAGACACAATCAATGAGAAACATCCCTTCCCCAACACATAGCCCCTAAGAGGAGTAGCTACAACTTATCCAAGTTCATCCAAAGCAATTTCAGTGCTCTGCACAGAGGTTGAACTGCAGCCATCTTGCATTTGGGAGCCCATGTTGTGCCCAGGAGCATGAGAGCATATGATAGACAAGGTCTATGCCATGTGGAGCCTACAGGGAGAGACCAAGCTTGGCTTATCCTTTTTGATTCTACAGCCTCAAGTGACAATTAAGTTGTGTAAGCACATGATGGGGCATAGAAATGGAATTCATGGCCTCAGTCCAGATCAAAGCATCAGAATGGTCAACCAAACGCCAGCAGACATGGTGAAAACTGACTTAGTATCTCTTTCCAGTGCCCAAAATACTTTTTCAATAGGATAGTTGTAGAAATCTAACTGTTCTTCCTCTTAGGCAGATAAAGGCAAGACTTAATCTCTAAGGGTCTAATGTAAATCCACATCCTGCATTAAAAATCTCATTACAATCTCATTGCATTACAAAGTAACAACACTTTTAAAATTCACCTGACTAAATGATGTGCTGCTAGTTGGTCTGTTTAGAGCTCACTGTGACAGCAAGATGTACACTAGACTATAGGAAAGCAGCTTTCCAGTACTCTGAGTTGTTGTTATCTTAACCAGGAAGGATATCAAGTTCTAAATTATGTTTGAACAAATAACTGCCATCTAGTTAAGTGTTTTCTAGATTATTTTTTTCCTCAGTAACATCTGTATGCTCATTGTTAGCTTCAGCTGCATAGCATTCAGAAAAAGCTATTTTTTTTAATTCTAATTGAAGTTTATTTTCTCTTCCTTTGGAAGCCAGTGCTTCCAGGTGTGCAAGAGGATGGTTGGGGTTTTTCTGTTCTCCTGGGGAGAATATTGAAAAGTTTCCACCACCCTCTAATGGAAAGGATGTTTATTTTTTTTTAATTCAGGATGTGGAGGAGGTCAAATGTGTTCCTGCATTGCAATATCCCTGTTTGGAGGGTATATGTAGGTCATTCAGTTGGCTGAAGCTTTTGAAGCCACAGAAATTTCAGCAGCATCAGGGCACTGCACTTTGAAGACCCAAAATATAACCTTGTGCCTCAACATCCTTTGAAGACAGCAGAGAAGGAGAGGCAAGTGAGACTGTGACCCCTTTTTGACCCATTTAGACATCTGCATGAAGATGAAAAGGTTCTCAAAGCCCTCAAAGCACTTATCTTTGTAACACCAGGTGAAGCACAAATAACAACTGGAGAAATGCATCTTTCCATTCAAATACACAAGGTTCTACTGAGCCTTTCAGCCAAATTCAGAATCAGAAATGAGCTAAGCTACAGACCCTGGATGCAAACTTCAACAGATCTTTAGGATTTCTTAGGGCTTTGGGGCTACATTCATCCCTGATCGCTTAAAATAATATTCAGGAAGAAAACAGTTGAGTTTCAGGATATAAACAGCCACAGATGTACCACGGGACAAAAGATACAAAAGTACTTGGCTCAGGTGAGACCCCAGATGGAGGACTGTGTCCAGATCTGGAGCCCTCAACATAAGGAGGACATTGAGCTGTTGGAGCAGGTCCAGAGGAGGGCCACCAAGATGATCAGAAGGCTGGAGCACCTCCTTTATGAGGACAGGCTGAAGGAGTTGGGGTTGTTCAGCCTGGAGAAGAGAAGGCTCAGGGGGGACCTCATAGTAGCTTCTCAATACCTGAAGGGGGCTACAGAAAGGCTGGGGTAGGACTTTTTAATAGGATATGTGATGGAAGGACTAGGAATAATGGATGTAAATCAGAAGAGGGTAGACTGAGGATAGATTTAAGAAAGAAATTCTTATAGAAGTAGGACTTTTTAATAGGGTCCAGGATGGCAGGACTAGCAGTAACAGATGCAAATTGGAAGAGGGGAGATTTAGGCTGGACAGAAGAAAGAAGTTCTTTACTGAGAGGGTGGTGAGACACTGGAACAGGTTGCCCAGAGAGGTTATGGATGCCCCCTCTCTGGAGGGAGGTGTTTAAGGCCAGGATGGACAAGGCATTGAGCATCCTCATCCAGTGAGAGGTGTCCCTGCCTATAGCAGGGAGGTTGGAACTAGATGATCTTTAAGGTCCCTTCAAACCCAAACCATTTTATGATTCTAAGAATGACTATTCATTCTCTTATTTGCCTTAACTACATGCCAAGCAGATTGGCTTTGATATTTTCAAACCATGCATCCTTGTCATGAGCAGGGTACCTTCTAGTAATGGGCACTCCAGGGTCAGGCGATTCACAGTGCTATTGCTGTTTGCTGAAAACAGGCACTTTTTTTACTCAGATCCCATAATTGAAATTCAAGCCACACATGATGCAATTTGACATTAATTTCAGTTATTTGTGCCTGAGATTCGCCCCATCCAACAAGAGCCGACAGTAAAGAAGAGCACTGGAAATAGGAGTACACAGGCACATTAGATGCAAGGCTTGATTTGTAAATCACTTCACTGGCAATAAAGCTGGGGATGGGAATAAAAGTGGCAAAGCTCAGCTTTCTAAATGCTAAATAATTAAAGGGGGAAGGGCGAGGGGACAAAATGTACTCAGCAAGAGTTTCATGTTTGAAAACAACAGCATCTGAGCAAATCAGAAATTTCAAGGTCTGCCCCCCCCCCAACTCCCTGGAGGTGTTTAAGGCCAGGAAGGATAAGGCATTGAGCAACCTGGTCTAGAAGGAGATGTCCCCTCTAGGGGGGGTGGAAGGATGATCTTTAAGGTCTCTTCCAACCCAAACTATTCTATGATTCTTTGTTATTGCTGTGTGCAGTTCTAAAAGATTTACAATAAAACCTGAATCTAGAAAACAAATGGTGCCACAGGGCTCTCTAACTGAGCAGACTGATGTTTTACCAAACTGGGTTGCAGGGAATCAGAGCCAGCAAAATCCAAGATGAAAATGAGATTTTATTTTTGGGGGTTCTTCTAGCACTTCTGGGAAGTTTACAGTGGAAGTTAAGTCAGCACAAAGAATAAAATCCTGATGAAAAAAGGGATTATTTTGTTCAAATTTAGAGTTGAGGGGTTTGATGACATTGATGATGTTACTTTCACTCCCTGTCTTTATCTTGAGCCAGGGGCTGAGAAGGGGAGTGATCAAACAGCTTGATGGGCACTTTGCATCCAGCCAGAGAAAAATCCACCACATCACTTTGCATCTATTCACCTGGAAAAACTATCAAGCACCACCTCATCCCCTCTCCAAGTATGTTCTGCAATTATACACTAGGGCCTCAGAGACTCTGAGAAATGAAAGCCCAGGTGAAATTCAGAACTCCTGTTTTCAAGCTGGATTTTATCTTGAAGGCTGCTGCTTCTATCTGAGATCTGAAGAAAAAGGCTCAAAAGCACCTGTGTTGTTTTCTTTTTTCCTAAGGATATCACAAAAGGTATTTCCTATTTCTGATGACCTTGCTTCACCTCTACTCACAGCTACAAAAAGACCAGTAGGTTGGAAGTACCCCAGGTAGGAAGTGTCAAAACAGCTGTTATTCCTTGTGATATCTTTGCCACCTTTTCTCTTCAAAAATAACAATAGCTGAAGGTGAATATTCTGATAAAAAACTAAAGGGAAGGGTGGGAGTTCTACTGTCACCAATCTTCCAACCCATTTCAATAGGATCTGTGATGGCAGGACTAGGAATAATGGGTGTAAGTTGGAAGAGGGAAGATTCAGGCTGGATATAAGGAAAAAATTCTTTATGGTGAGGGTGGAACAGGTTTCCCAGAGAGGTTGTGGATGCCCCCTCTCTGGAGGTGTTCAAGACCAGGCTGGATGAGGCACTGAGCAACCTGGTCTAGTGGGAGGGGTCCCTGTCCATGGCAGGGAGGCTGGAACTGGATTATCTTTAAAGTCACTTCCAACCCAAACCATTCGATGATTCTATGATTATTTCTATATCAATCATGCAGAAAATTAAGACTTCTCCCAATCCTCAATTAATAATGCCAGTCACCTAAAGCACAACCTGAGGTCCCCTGGTTGAACTGTCACTGCATGTAATTGTTGCTCTAAAAACAGCAATCCAGCCAGAAAGAAGCCGAGAGATGTCCTGGAGAGGAAAGAATGATCTTTATAGGAAGATCATGGAGTCTTGTGACCATCCTTGTGAACATGGGCATCCCACCATGGTCTCTTGACAACCCAGAGTCATGCAGCACAGAATTAATTCATTGTAGAATCATGGAATGGTTTGGGTTGGAAGAGACCTTAAAGATCATCCAGTTCCAACCCCTCTGCCATGGGCAGGGACACCTCCCACTAGACCAGGTTGCTCAATGCCTCATCCAGCCTGGCCTTAAATCCCTCCAGGGAGGGGGCATCCATAACCTCCCTGGGCAACTTGTTCCATTACAGGATGACACCAGCTCCCTCACACATATAACTGATTTATAGCCTGAAACTACCCTTCCTTGACTCTCCATCTCCATGTCAGCCAGGCTGAATATGAGCCAGCAGTGTGTCCAGATGGCCTGGAAAACCAACAGCATCATCCCAGCCTGTATGAGGAACAATATGATGAGCAAGACTAGGGAAGTCATCTTCCCTTTGTACTTAGCATTGCTGAGGCTCCACCTCAAGTATATGATATGTGAAACTGTTTGCTTCAGAAACTCCTGAAAAATCTCAACATAATGAAGGGCTAGGCCAAACCTGAATTCATGCTTATGCTGGGAAAAACTGTGCTCTAAATGCATGGGATTATTTGGTCACTTAATGGCTCATACCTGAGAACCCCAAATGTTTCTCTGGGGAAACCCCAGAAGAAACAAGGGGGAAATGTTCTGCTCCTCTCTGTGCTTCCTCATATTTTTCTTTGTGCATTTCATAGTCTGTGAACAACTTTGGAGGTTAGAATTTCTAGATGGCTCTAGGGAAATTAGCCAAGTAAGCTTTTAAAGGTTAGTTCAGTCACATTCTTGTTCCAGCTAAAACCTCCTTCTTTTCCTGAAGCCACTACAGATCTCCTGTGTTCAGAACTTGGTCAAACACTAATCTGACATGTAAGAACACAACAGATTTTATAAAAATATATCCCAGATCTGTGGATAACTGTCTTATGGTTTTCTCAGACTAGGAAATTTATTTCCAGGGATGATAAACAGATTTTGAAGATACTTTTCATTTATTTACTTCAATAGATACTTATTTTTTATGTATGTTTATCTCTATTTGCATTCAGATTCTTTAGGTTACTGTACTGGTAAAGACTGATGCTTGACAGTGCTTACTGGCTGAATCTTTCAGGGATTTAGTTGGAGATGGCTGTGCTATTTATCATGTTTCTCCTGGCATTGAAAAGTCTGTCATTATAGGGATGCTCTTCCATACAAGATTATGGGGAAGCACTTTGTCTCCTGCATTTATTTTTTATTTTACCTAATCCTTGACAAAAGAAAGTATTTACAATATTTTTACAGACCTCTACTACTTAAATAAAATTCAGGATATTACCTCTAAGCATTAGTCAGTTACTTCAGTGTTGAGCAAACATAATATTAACTTGGGAGAAAGCAAAGATTTCAAAGCCACCACAAAATATGTACCAAAAAAAAGATATAATGTTGAATTAACAGACATTTACAATTTCTTCTAGCAACACACATCTGCCAAATATTACAACCAGCATATAACATCTTCAACTGCTGCAGTATAAAATGCAGTAGCCTTCAGAGCAGGGAAGGATATATCTCACTGACTGATAGAATCAGAAAGCCTGAAGTCATTTATTGTCTGAAACAGGCACGCATCTTCCAAGCCAGTTAAAATATGTAAACTTCATTGGAGGAAGCAGCAACACTAAATAAAACTTCTCAGCTCTGCCAAGGTCAATAGCACCTCAAAAAGGCCCCTGGAGCTCAGGAAACAGAGCAGACAGAGCTGTATTATATCACATTCTCCAGCACTGACAACCACCTTATGCTGTGAATGATAGAGGTAAATTGGAGCTATTTGTTGAGCAAGTCTGCTTCTCAGTCTGAATAAAGGAAGGGACAAGTTGATTTCTGGAAGTAGTAGTTCCACTCCTGTCTGGTTTTGAGGGAATAAATAAAACAAAGCAAATTCACTTCTTAGATTAGTTGCAAAAGCTGTGGAAAGAATGGGGAAAATGAAAGTATGATTCAAAGGGGAGAATGGCCAAGTAAAGAAATAACACATATAGAAGAAGAAAAAAAATCCAACTGACTCCAAAAAGTATTTATTATCTTGAGACAGTACAGATAACATACATTGTGGAGCAGCCAGCAAATTGTTTCAAATATTGTTTATGAATTATAGAATTGTTTGGGTTGGAAGGGACCTTAAAGATCATCTAGTTACAACCCCTTCTATCATGGGCAGGGACACCTTCCTCTAGACCAGGTTGCTTGCTCAATGCTGCATCCAGCCTGGTCTTAAACACCTCCAGGGATTGAGGGGGCATCCACAACCTCTCTGGGCAACCTGTTCCAGTGTCTCACCATCCTCACAGTAAAGAACTTCTTTCTTCTATCCAGCCTGAATCTCCCCTCTTCCAATTTACATCCATTACT
>VZTY01023308.1:0-12465 GCA_013400935.1 Turnix velox | reverse complement strand
CTAGTCCTGCCATCCTGTACCCTATTAAAAAGTCCTACCCCAGCCTTTCTGAATGAAGAAAAACAGTTTTGATCTTTTGAAAGCTCATTACAATGCAGGAGCAGTGTCTTCCCAAGCAACTGTGAGCAGCCAGGGTTTCTCACATTACTTTGACCAAATTGTGTTACAGAATTGTGGGTCTCTATTGATGCTATTTATACACTAATGCAAAGGTAATTAGGCAGTGATGACTCAGCAGTTTGTTTTGGCTAGCAACATCCCTGGGTTTTCATCCACTAGTGAGCACTGTATCTGAAGTAAGTTCCAAAAATGGTGAATTAAGCATTTGAATAGAAAGAAAATTAATTATTTCACCTTTTTGGGTTTTATTCTGTTTTTTTAGAAAGGTAATTATAAGGGTACAGTTTTTCTACAACAGGGACTGAGGGGGCATCCACAACCTCTCTGGGCAACCTGATCCAGAGTCTCAACACCCTCACAGTCAAGAACTTCTTTCTTATATCCAGCCTGAATCTCCCCTCTTTCAATTTGCATCCATTACTCATAGTCCTGCCATCCTGGACCCTATTAAAAAGTCCTACCCCTGCCTTTCTGTAGACCCCCTTTAGGTATTGAGAAGCTACTATGAGGTCCCCCCTGAACCTTCTCTTCTCCAACAACCCCAACTCCTTCAACCTTCCTGTTAAAATAAATGATCAACAACATCAGGTATCTGGAACTATTATACAGGAATTAATTCAATCACTCACATCAGGACTGTTTAGATAAAGAACTGTATGAAAAGGACTCAAGGTCCATAAATTTTCACATGGGTCTGGCAGATAGGACAAAGGTTCTAGGAGGAGTGTGATGTGTTTGGAGCTGGAACTGGAAGACACTGGTCTGGAGTACTTCAAATGGTCTAGACAGCTGTGCTCAGGTACCAGTATGAAACAATACACTACAATACCTTATTATTTTATCATTATAAAGTTTGAAATCAATTTATAAATTCAATGTAATGTAAAATGCAATATATGTAGTGTTATATTACATAGTATAGTCATAGAATAATGGAATCTTGATTGAAAAGAGCACTCAAAGGCCATCTAGTCCAACCTCTCTGCAGTGAGCAGGGACATCTTGCACTAGTTCAGGTTGCTCAGACCCTCATCAAGCCTAGCCTTGAATGTCTCCAGGGATGGGGTCTCCACCACATCTCTGGGCAACCTCACCATCATCCCAGAGACCACTGTCAGAGCCAAGAGTTCCTCCTGAGTATAGGATGGGAAGTTCCCCATCCCAAACTCAAAATAATACTGATCTAGATAACCAGGAACAGCTGACACCAGCCTAAATTACTGGGCTGATGTTCCCACTGTTCAAAACAAAGGCAATCAAAGATGGTTACAGAATCCAGGGTGGTATTTTCCTAGTTTTTCCAGGGAAATCTCTGGGGAATTTGTTTTTACAGCCAGTACAGGAGGAATTAATCCTGGGAGCTGCTATAGGTAAGGCATAAAGAGTGTAGAATTCTTCACATAGCCAGAGTTAGAGGGAATTGCTCCTCTGCCTTCCTGCTGTGCTCAGTTTGGAGCATGATGGAATTACAGCCTAGCAAAGCTCCGTGTTTCCAAACACCTCCATCTAGATTCAGGTCTGAACAAAAGCTAATTGATGGTCTGGGCAGTTAATGAGTTTCCAGTGACTTTCACTTAAGACATCTAAGTCTCTAAATTACAGAGGTGGGGAGGGAGAGGAAGGAGTGTGAAAGGAAGAATGAGCAGGTGCCACATGCACTGTGGTGGGAAGGATTGAGAAGAACCCAGGTCTAGAATTGCAGAGCTGTCTCCTCTAAGAGAAAGCTCAGTGTCTTGCTGCCATCTCTTTCAGCTGGAAAATCCAGGGGGTGAATTTGCAGTTCTTCCATCACAGAATCATCATAGAATTGCCTGGGTTGGAAGGGTAGTTGAATGGATGTTCATAAATATGTAAAGGGAGAGTGTGAGGAGGATGGAGCCAAGCTCTTCTCAGTGACATCCAATGATAGGACAAGGGGCAATGGGTGCAAACTGGAACACAAAGGTTCCACAGAAATATAAGAAAAAGTTTTTTCACAGTGAGGGTTACAGAACACTGGAACAGGCTGCTCAGAGAGGTTGTGGAGTCTCCTGCTCTGGAAACATTCAAAACCCACCTGGAAATGTTCCTGTGTGACCTGATCTTGGTGTTCCTGCTTCAGCAGGGAGATTGGACTAGATTATCTCTTGGTTTTTTGAGGTCCCTTCCAATCCCTGACATTCTGTGATGGGTGATTGTGACACCTATCCATTGTGGTGGTCTTGATGAGAGGATAGGTAAATAAAAACTAAAACCTCACCATTTCTTATTTTGTTCCTTTTTTAAGAGTCACATGACATCAGTTGTTCAATAGCAGAAATGCAACCATTAGATTCAAAAATAATGAAAAGAATCAAAAGAAGCTGAATATTGCTGTTAAGCTGGAAATTCTGTGGGTTTACCAAAACCTCAGCATTTATGCCCTTCTTGTATATAGTTAACTTAACAGGTAGAAAAATATTTTGCAGACTGTCTATACACATCTCATGCCATTCAGTAATCGAATTATGCAAGTGGCTTGAGAGTGTCCCAGTTTGCAGAAAGCCCCAGTATTAGGTGAAAAATGATGCTTGTTTTTTTCCAGCTGAAATGACTTTCTACAGCCAAGTGGTAAAGAAGATAAACATCATCTCCTTGAAAAGAATTGTGTATTATTTGTGACACACAACAGACAGGAAAGCCCTTAATGTCCACATTAGACAATGCAGAGGAAACTCATAACACATTGTGCTATTCTGTGGGAGGACAAACAGTGTGGAAATGAAACTTCAATACCTCATTTTAGGCTGTGGCAGTGAGACACAAAGAGAACATGGTGAAGTCCCCAAGGTCCAATGAATTGGGCTGGAACTAGATGATCTTTAAGGTCCCTTCCAACCCAAACTTTTCTATGATTCTATGAATTGTCTATGGCAGGGCCTGGAGGTGCAGCCACAGGTCAGAATCCAAATTTGATTTCTCAGATACTTTCCCATATTGGTTCAATACCTCTCTGTTGACTTTCCTGCAATGAGTGCTTAGCATAGGATGAAAAACCTAGGTGTGTCCTTCTAGATCCACGAAGAAAGTTCATCAGAGGTCCTTTACCTGTAGCATCAAATGCTACACTACACTCTTTGCACTTGTGTTTACATGTTGGTCTACAACCAACACAGTGATGTCCCAGAGTTGGATTGGGAGGAGAACATTAGCCTGGACCTGCTATTCTGAGTATCTAAATCTTTCCCCAAGCCAGCCAGTTTAGCAGATGTACCCAGTATTGCTCTTGGCAACTTCTAACCTTATATTTGAACACCAAATCCATCTCTAATCATCGTAATCACAAAGTATGTTTTGAAATATCCCTCAAGAGGGTACTCAGAAAAATCTGTGTTTGAAGAGAAGGCAAAATACCAACAAGAAAAAACCAATCTCCCTAATCTCTGTCTCCCCAGTGGTAATGAATTTGTGACTGATAATGAAATGTTCAATGTAGAATCACAGAATGGGACACCTCCCATTAGATCAGGTTGATCAATGCCTTGTCTAGCCTGGCCTTAAACACCTCCAGAGAGGGGTCATCCACAACCTTTCTGGGAAACCTCTTCCAGTGTCTCACCACCCTCACAGGAAAGCACTTCTTTCTTATATCCAGCCTAAATCTCCTCTCTTCCAATTTACATCCATTATTTCTAGTTCTTCCATCACATATCCTATTAAGGGAGGTTCTAAAGCCCTTTGGTCATCTTTATGGCCCTCCTCTGGACCTGCTCAAACAGTTCAATGTCCTTCTTATGTTGAGGGTTCCAGAACTGGACACAATACTCCAGGTGGAGCCTCACGAGAACCCAGGAGAGGGGCAAAATCTTATTNTGGTCATCTTTATGGCCCTCCTCTGGACCTGCTCAAACAGTTCAATGTCCTTCTTATGTTGAGGGTTCCAGAACTGGACACAATACTCCAGGTGGAGCCTCACGAGAACCCAGGAGAGGGGCAAAAATCTTATTTCTTGACCTTATTTCAGTTGTCCTTGTGGGCTGCAAGTGCACACTGAATGTCAGGGGACTATCTTGGTTACTTTGGCACGTGTACTCAAAAGCTGTTGGAATATAAAGCCTGAATGAATTTGTAAGCAAGTTCTTTTATCTATAGAAGATAAAAACCTCAGCATTAATATTTCACATTACAAAATGATAGTGAGATGTTTGTTGTCAACACACCAAGTATTTCACTGCACAGTCAAGTGATTAAGGGTTCACAGTCAAGTGCTTAAAGGAAAACCAAAAATGTCAAATGAAGCCAAGGCCACCTCCGGTCAGTCTGATTGCTGTTCAGAAGTGGAGACTTAAGCAGGGAGCTGGGGAGTGGAAATGGGTCTCAGTTTTCTATTTTAGAACTACAGCTTAGCTTTCTGGACTTCCTGAAATTCTGGTTTAATCCAGGTTTTATATGTCAAGCCATAGGATCGATGCATTGTGAAGTTCTGTGCAGAAAGATTTGCTCCAGCTCTAACCTTCAGCATAAAAAGATTGACAGCAAGAAATGTCAGGCTTTAGTTTGGATGAAGCATTACACATAGCTGGGGGTTTCTTCTCCTTATTTTGCTTGCAGCAGAACTATAGAATGGTTTGAGTTGGAAGTGACCTTAAAGATCTAGTTCCACCACCCCTGCCATGGGGAGGGACACCTCCCACTACACCAGGTTGCTCCAGTGCCTCATCCAGCCTGGCCTTGAATACTTCCAGAGAGGGGGCATCCACAACCTCTCTGGGCAACCTGTTTCACTGTCTCACCACCCTCACAGACATTCAGGAAGGTTCAGCATCCTCATGGGGAGGGGGCACCATGATGGGAGCCAGTGTGTGGTCTGTCACAGACAAATCCTCCTTTTGTAATGGAAGAGATCTCTGGAATTTCTCAAAGAAAGCTTCCAAACTATCAAAACACTGTCTTTGCTACCTCTGGGGTTCAATGACTGAGCTCACAATGATGTTCATACCAATGTCACCAAATCAAAGTGCCAAGTGCTGGCATCCTCTAGGATGTGAAATGGGAATTACGCCCTCAACCTCCACTCCAGGAAGACACGACCCTATATCTTCCATTCCTACACCAACCTCACCTCAATTCCATATGTATCTGCTACCATGAGGGTGGTGAGAGACTGGCCCATGTTGCCCAGAGAGGTGGTGTGAGGAAGAGAATTCTTCTCCTCTGCCTGATCCTGGCAAAACAGAATTTATTTTGTGTGACATTATATGCAGACCTCTTCCAAGGAAATATTATGGATATGTACTTACCTTATTGGTCAGCAAAATGGAATGTGTAGTGAAGCACCACTGAAATTCTCTATAACCTATTTACTGAGTGAAGAATAGGCACAGATCTATTTTGCATAATCCTCTGTGCAAGAAATCTTTTGAGCAGGGAAAACATCTGAATATAAATAATTTCTAAGACCTACCCATTGCTATTGTTTAGAGCAGCACTTTCACCTGCTTGCAGTGAGAAAGAGCATTAATACCCACAAATCCATGGCTGATAACTTTCCTCTGTCTTTTGGACATACTGCTTTTCCCTTTCACCCCTTGCCTTCACAGTAAAGCAGGATAATTATGCTGGTGGCTGCTTTTATTCTGGCATGAAAGTGGCTCTCTTTTTGTTCCAGCCTGGTTTGTGTCTGTTTTAGAAAAGGGTTTAAGGAGAAATGAGAAATAAAGGACAGCTCTGACTTCAGAATAAAAATGTTTACACAAGCCTGTGGATTAGAATTACTGATTCTGGTATTTTTATAACACAGCAGTCTGTTTAGTTTTGTGTGCCCAGTTCAGCTGTATTGGATAGGATCCCCCTGAAAAATAATAGCTCCTCCAGAGGGCTCATTCAGTACATTAGCTAAGCTTGAATCACAGAATATTTGGGATTGGAAGGGACCTCAAGAGATCATCTAGTCCAATCCCCATGCAGGAGCAGGAACACCTAGACCAGGTCACACAGGTTTTTAATGTCTGCAGAGAAGGAGACTCCACAACCTCTCTGTGCAGCCTGTGACAGAGCCACCCTCACTGTGAAAAGACATTTTATATTTCTGTGGAACCTCCTGTGTTCCAGCTTGCACCCACTGCTCCTTGTCCTGTTGTTGGAGGTCACTGAGAGGAGCCCATAATGTTTAACACCCCATCATCCACAACCTACACTGATGTCCATAAATGCTAAGCCTGGCTTGAGACCATCATCATCATCTTCATTCTATCTAATGACATTGATCCTGGATAACTATAGCAGTAGGGAAGACCTTATCAAACAATTTAATTGGAAAAAAGCCTATAAAATTCAGCCAAGTGTCGTAACTCCAACTTCTTTGGTCAAAGTAGATGAAAATACTGACTTTTTTCTTGGTGTCATCAATGACAGCCATGTTCAGGACTAGTATGGCTCCTCTTCTCAATGAAGATCTGTTTTTCATGCTCTTACCAGTGTTCCCACATTGTGGAAACTCAATAATCATGGTAGATTTTTTCAGGGTTGGATGTTGGTTGTAGTAAACACTCAAGAAACTAATTATTTTTTGCTCAAAATTAAATATGCATCTCTTTGTCTCCTCCCTCTCACACATAAATGAACAAAAATACAAAAATCAGTGCAGATTATCTATACAAACCAAAACACTGCCATTATTTATTGCTGAAGAGATCCCAAGAAGATACAGAACCTGAGTCATGGTAATAATCAAACTTCATGTAAGATTTGTGAAACTTCAGAACTCTAACTGCTTAAGTGCTGGATGAAATGAAATATTAATTTAGCCCAGGGTTTCTGTCTCCAGCAGTGGGCAGTAATGCATATTTATGGAAAACTTTTGGTACTAAAAGAAAGTAAGCAGCCTAAACATTCACATATTCATAGAAAAAAAAAAAAAAAAGATAAAATGTGGTAAAACTCTTGAGGTCTCAATACAGGTGGTGCTTGGGCAAGCATGGAAATTAGTATCCTAGTATCCTGCTGGGAAACTGTAAAAGGATGACAACAAAATATGAATCATAGAATAGTTTGGGTTGGAAGGGACCATAAAGATCATCTAGTTCCAAACCTCTTGCCATAGGCAGGGACACTTCTACTAGATCAGGTTGCTCAGTGCCTTGTCCATCCTGGGTGAAAAGCAACTACTGGATTCCCACACAGAATAAAGTTTAAAATAAACCAGAAAACCTACTCTGGCAGTGTCAGTCAGTGTGTAGGGGAGAATGAGAAGATGAGGCAACTGTATTACAATTCCCAAGAGATTCTGTGCCATTACTTTAAAGCTGAGATGCTAAGATATCAGCCAAAGGGAATTTTTATACAGCTTTTCTATAGAGAGATCAAAATGTTCTCCATGTGGGTGTGTGTAGCAGACTGGACTCATAATTCATTCTTTTCCTTCTCAAGCCCATGGATGCTTGCTGCCACGGGGTTTCCACCCTCTTCTGTAATGCAAAGTATTTGAACCCTGAACATGTGGAGAGTTCCTCAGGCTGCAGGGAAGCTCAGAAGGACTGAACTCATGCTGAGCTCTGAAGTGTGATCTCTTAATCAAAATGTGGGGTCCTAATCTCCCAGTCTGTCCATCAGAACCTCTAGTGTGACCGGGGGAATTCTGAAGGCCAAATGTCAACTCATGTAAATCGGGCTATGGTCAGTTTTATTTAAGAAGCTGCTTTAATTATCATCTTATAGGCATAGAGGTTTCTTCCTGAAATGAGAATGAAGCAGGACCAGAGGAGAGCCATGAAGATGACCAGAGGGTTGGAGTATCTCCATTATGAGGACAGGCTGAAGGAGTTGGGGTTGTTCNCCAGAACTGGACGCAATATTGATCAACCTGGTCTAGTGGGAGGTGTCCCTGCCCATGGCAGGGGGTTTGGAACTAGATAATCTTTAAAATCCCTTCTAACCCAAACCATTCTATGATTCTATTTTAGCCTGAGACCTCCCCAGAAGGTCTTAGCAAGATTTATTCCCTTTGTCAGAATTTTCCAGTAGATTTTTTTCAGAAATAAATGCAGGGTGAGCCAGCTAGTCTGTTCACTGAGAAAAATGTTACCAAAATCCTCCTGCCAGTGCATTAAATATTTAGTGTCTCCTCCTGCTTTGCTCCCCTTGTTGATACAATCCAACTTCATACAACAAAGCAGCAGGATTAAGAGAATTTGACTGACGTCTAATGCAAACACAAGTGTATCAAATAGAATTTCTGGCCACTTTGGCATGTGTACGCAAAAGCTGTTGGAATATAAACCCTGAAATAATTTGTAAGCAAGTTCTTTTATCTACAGAAGAAAAAAAAACCAAACCCTAGCATTAATATTTCACATTATGAAATGAACAGAGCAAATATAAACATTTATTACTTAAGAGGGTTTTTTTTCCTTGACTGAAGACATTATGACATGTTTATAAAACATCTTTTGATAGTGGAAGCTTCATGATATTCTGCAAGTAAAATTATACAAAATAACTACATATCTTAATGCTGTTTGGCATTCAACATGTATATATGAAGACATTCTGTCCAACTTCATACTTTCTGGGGACTGCATCTGTGAGGCCTGATTATTGCCACTGCATTTGATGGAATTAACATAACTTTGCATGTTCATTGTTCCTTTTTTTTTTTTCCTGTTTGGAAAATAAAATTAAGCTTTGTGGCGTTTTCTTTTCATTTCCCTTTCTTTTCATTTCAAAGAAACTACTTTTTTTTCAAAAGCATTTGGTGAAAAATGATTGAGCACTGCTGGCAAAGCAACAATGTTAGCATCCTACTGCCATTGCCTCGTTAGAAATAGTTCCTCTTTTCTTTACCCCCATGGCAAGAATAGCAATTTAGATCACTGAAGTCATAACAGTGATACTTTCCCCTTCCAAATAAACTCCAGCTTAAAAATGCTTTCAGATAAGACTGAGGTCAAAGACAGAGTGTTTGGTAGAATATTTTCATGAAAAAGTTTGCATGGGGAATATGCTGCACAACTTCAAAGTGCTGCAGTGCAGATATTGTTTTGGAAGCACTTTAAACATTCTCAAAAACCTGGTTGTTTTGTGGTTTTCCAAGCTCAAGTTGACTGAATACTATGCTGTGTTGCTTTGAAAATCCAACATCCAGCTCTCTGGGAACAGAGAGAGGTTTGTATGAATCCCTGAAGTTTTAAAAGATGTACCTCTTCCAGTATAAGCATAAATTCAAAATATTGGTGAAAGACTCCCCATATACAATTACAGAATGATTTGGGTTGGAAGGGACCTTAAAGATCACCTAGTTCCAACTAGTCCATAGGCAGGGAACCTCCCACTAAAACAGGTTGCTCAGTGCCTCATCCAGCTTGGCCTTAAACACCTCCAGAGAGGGGATCCACAACCTCTCTGGAAACCTGTTTCAGTGTATCACCACCACCACCATAAAGAATTTTTTCTTATATCTAGCCTGAATCTCCCCTCTTCCATTTTACATCTGATACTCCTAGTCCTGCTATGAAGCTTGGCTCATTGAGAAATCATCCTTGTCTTTGCCCAGAGCACTAACTTCTGATTCCTACCTGGTGAGTTTCCCTCAGACTCTTTCTGTGTTAAGAAATTGTGTAGACCACTGAAAAATGCACTGAAAAAAACACTTGGTTTGAAAGAGCTTGTATTCATCCTCTGCACATCTCAGGGTTTTTTTTTTGCTTGATACTGAATCCAATTCAATGATGTGGTCTGCTGCTTACTGCTTGATTGCTTCAGTGAACACCAAGTTTAGTTTTTCTCAGAGAGAGTTCAGTTTGTCATCTGCCAAGGTCTACAGTAGAAACCAAAACACGACACATGGGGATTATTTGAGATCCTTTCTAAAGCTTTTCTCTGGATTCACACTAAACCACTGCTGTAGAACATTGACTTCCATCACTGCATCAAATCTCTCCTCTATACAGAAATATTTTCCTAAATACTAAGTGATGCAGAAGGTATTTTCTCCCTGATCCCAAATGAAAGCTGGCTACCTGTGTACATGTATCACCTAGAAGTGACACATACACACAGATTCACAGAATTATGAGATATGGAAATAATTTCATAAATACCATGTGATGCAGAATGCATTGTCTCCAAGATCCTTTATAGCCCAAATGAAAGCTGGCTACCTGCGTACATGTATCATCTAGAAGTGACACATACNACAGATTCACAGAATTATGAGATATGGAAATAATTTCATAAATACCATGTGATGCAGAATGCATTGTCTCCAAGATCCTTTATAGCCCAAATGAGTCCTGGCTGTATGTGTCACCTAGAAATGATACATAGATTCACACAGAATTATGAGAGCTGGAAATATTTTCCTAAATACCAAGTGGTGCAGAAGGCATTGTCTCCAAGATCCTTTATAGCCCAAATGAAAGCTGGCTACCTGTGTATATGTGTCACCTAGAAGTGACACATAGACCTAGATTCACAGAATGATGACAGTTGGAAGGATCATCTCGTTTCAACCCCCTATCATGGCCAGGAACACCTCCCACTAGACCAGGTGGCTCAAATACCCATCAGTTTTGCTCAAACCCCCATCCAGTTATGGGATGATATGGAAGTCTGAAGAAGAAGCCCTGCTTAGGTAGCCTGAAGGTTGCCATATTCCAAATTTTTTCATGGGCAGGGAGGAAGAACACGTTGCCTTTATATTTTGTAAAGCCAAGACCCTACTCTTACTGTAATATTAACAGTCTAATGCAAGAATTATAGAATAGTTTGGGTTGGAAGGGAAGTTCAAGATCATCTAGTCCCAACCTCCCTACCATGGGCAGGGGAACCTCCCACATCATTAGTCTAAGCCTAATTATTGCAGAAAAGCAAAGTTAATAACGTGGCTAGAGCAGTTATGTACAGAAAAGGTCACAGTAATGCAATTTAAATTGCTGATGCACACACATCTTGGCTTCTACCTTTTCCTGGTACCCTTTTCCTGTTACTCTGCTAACCCTTCCAGTGCATCTCTGGAGCCCCATCAGCAGCTCTGGAGCCAACAGGTTTTAACCTGGTCTGGTGGGAGGTGTCCCTGCCCATGGCAGGTTNAACCTGGTCTGGTGGGAGGTGTCCCTGCCCATGGCAGGGGGGTTGGAACTGGATGATTTTTAAGATCCCTTCCAACCCAAACCCTTCCATCATTTTATCATTCTAAGCTGTAGCAGTAGATAACTCTATTTCACAAGTTAATCTCATAAGAGGCAGCCCTTTAAAAATAAAAACAAACAAACTAATAAAAGAGAGCAATTACATTTCCCAAAAGCTAAAGTCCATCATAGATCCTCACCCCAAGCTGCAGTGAGGTGGGCAGGTTTACAAAAGCACAGTGAGGGTAGAAAAATGGGATCAGTCACTCATAGAATTGTAGAATGGTTTGGGTTGGAAGGGTCCTCAAAGATCATCTAGTTAACCATATAATTTACAACTTTTTTCAGAAATCACTATTTTTTGAGTTAACAACATTCTCAACAATGAGAACACTTTCTTCATTCCCACTCAGGTCTTGGTCTCCTCACCATAGACCTTGCCTGAAAGTGAGTTGATTCCTTGGTTACCTTTTTGTAATTAACAAACTTGCTTTCCTCAAGAGGTTACACTGCTTGTAGAGATCATAGAATCACAGAATTGTTTGGGTTGGGACCTTCAAGATCATCTAGTTTCAACCCCCCTGCCATGGGCAGGGACACTTCCCACTACACCAGGTTGCTCAATACCTCATCCAGCCTGGCCTTAAACAACTCCAGGGATTGAGGAGGCATCCCCAACGTCTCTGGGCAACCTGTGTCTCACCACCACTCAACAGGTTGTAGCATGTCCTTTCTACAGCATCCCCCTTTGAAACAAACTCAAAGTAGAGCACGTAGGAAAAGCAAGAATAAGATCATAATCAAGTAAAACACCGCAACGGATGGCTGTTTTCTTGAGGAGACCTTCAGAAAGAGACCAACCATCACAAGATAAATGCAAGTGGTAGTAAGGAATGCATGGTTGGGTGACTAAATGTCTGTTTGAGAGAGGTTTGAATTATTCAAAGAAGCAGGACTGTCCGGGTCTATGTTCATGCATGAGAGAAGGATGAAAAGTAGTCATATTTCATGCTTAATAAACTGTCTCACTATCATTTTGTATTCAGAAATGCAGTCACATTGGCAGGTGTCCCCTGTATCAGATTATGAGGAGGTATTTACTGAATAGTGCAGAAATTTCTGCTGGTTTTAATTCCCTTTCTATTTTATTTTGTGACAAAGAGCTAGAGGAGAAATCAGTTAAATTTTGTTGATCCATGTACATACAGGAGGTGAACACATGGTTTTCATCAGGACAGTGGAACTGTCATAGAATCATAGA
>VZTY01023305.1:25088-42473 GCA_013400935.1 Turnix velox | reverse complement strand
TGATTCCATCTGGCATTTATTGGTGTCCAAGTTAACAGTCATGGATTGGACAGGTCACAGCAGAGGTTATTTGTGATCTTTGGAAGGAAGTGACATTAATTTGGAGGTTTCTAGTGTTTGATCATTAAGCAGAAACATAGTTATTGAGAATTGAGCATGTGAAGGCATTGCGGGTAGTCCGAAGTATGTTTTGTTTCATAACTGATTGATAGTTATATTGTGAAGATATCCAGAACCTTCAAGCTCATAATCATGAGTCATGGATTTTAGTTTCTTTCTGCTTGATCATTTTAATTTTTAAGAAATTTATTTTCTCTAGATTGTTTTTGCCCAGTTTCTACTTGTGCAATTAACATTTAATAGTATATATGACAGGGATTTAGTATATATGCAGGGATTTCACAATATCTTTATCTAATCGTGCCTCTTCACTAATATCTCTGAGTGATTGTGTGTCACTGCAAGCCATTTTTGCTAATAACAATTAAAAAGTTGTAATAATAGTGAAGGTAAATGTTTCCTATAACTTTGTGGTAAGTGAAGTATCTCACCCTTGAGATATATTAATATTTTATAAATATAATTTAGGATATTCCCAGTCACTTCCCTTTGTGTGGCTAAGCTTGGTCTGTGATGGTCTTTAAACTTCACAGGCTTCACTTGCCATCTCCTGTTCTTTATTTCCTTTTCCATCAAGTTTTTATTTTCTCATTCTGTTTGCAGTTGTTTGAGACTTTGATTTTGGTTTTTAAACCTAATTAAAGAAGTTGTGGAAATAAAGTATAGCTAAATATTTATCTGTGGGTTTTTTTATATAGTTTTCCTTTCTGCCTTTTGCCTGGTCAATCTATAGATAAGGTTTTTTAAACACTTTCACAGTTCTATGCAGGGGCCTGGCACTGTGAGACGTCGCCTTAATTGTTTTTAGATGCTGTCATGTGTAACTCAAATAAACAATACAAGTAAGGGTTGGAGTTTGTAATTTCTGGTGGATGACTGGTTGCTTTTCCTTACTCTTCAGGTTTAAGCTTCTCTCCATGAGCTCTCTTACTGTGTCTGAAACAAACTTAGTCATTATCTGATGTTTGAAGTCCAGTTCTTCAAAGTAAGTCCCCTTGCTGAATTTCCTTCAAAGATTTCTATTCATGAACTTCTAGTCAAGGTTTAGGTGGTCAGAATAAGAAGCATGTGTAGACATAAGAGATTTCTTTGATCCTCACTATTAAATTCTCCAGTCCTCACCTTTTGTATATTCATATACATTGAATTCATTGAACCTGTGTGCAGCCCAGGACAAGACTTTGCATTTGATTTCCATTTTTTTTGAAATGTTTTGCCATACCCAGCCTTAGTGCAGCAATAAACATTGCCAGTTCAGGTGAACGCTTTCAGTTGAAACTTTTTGCCTGTTTTTTGAGGAATCTGTCACAAAAGGAGAAAGATTTTAGTAATTTTAGCAATGTAGCAAAAGACTTGATGCAAATTTTCATAACCTTTAGAAGGAGTCCCTAGTAAAACTCATCTTTGGTTCTGTTAGTTCCAGCAAATCCATGTCGGTGTCACTAGTGTAATGTTGGAAGTGCAAACTTCTTCACCTCATGTTATTCCTTATATCATTTGAATGTCTCACTGGGACAGTTTTGGGCACCTACAATTCTTTTTGCTCTTAAACAGTGAATTGTATTTTCAAAATAAGTTTAGAATGGTACTATAAACTCTAAAGACATGCATATTTATAATTATCCTGTTGAGTAAAACCAAAATATTTTCTTCTAGGTAACTCAGAAGAGAAATGCATGATGGAGCTTCTTGTGTTGGATTAAAAATAGCTTGGAAGTTGATTTGCAGTGGCCATGGATAATCAGTGAAAACACAACAGAATTCTCTGGAACATTGAATATTCTCATAATGAAGATCTCTCTTCTGCAGCAGATGTATAAGGATGTACTGGTGGGCATTCCACTTGGGAATGAAAGCCATCATTATGCCTCATTACTGAATCTGTGCATTGAGCAGCCACCAGAAACAGAAACATCCAACTTGATGATTCATCTGCCATCTACTAATGGTGGTATTAGCCATCAGGACACTGATATGGCAGATATGAGTGATGACCCTACACCAGATGATATAACAAATGCCTTTGCAAACATGAACTCCTCATTCTCTCAGCGAGAAGTGATGCTGCTGCAGTTAACCTTAATCAAGATGATGATTGCCAAAGCAGAGTCTCAGGAAATTGACCTGAGTATGAAGCAGAAGTACTGTGAAATTTTTGCCCTTCTTCTGAGGGAGGCAAAAGTTGACTCAAAATTGGTAAGCTTTTATAAACTTCTGAAAGGTTTTTTTGCTCATGGGGAAGAACCGTAGAACCATAGAATAGTTTGGGTTGGAAGGAACCTTAAAGATCATCAAGTTCCAACCCCCCTGCCATAGGCAGGGACACCTCCCACTAGATCAGGCTGCCCAGTGCCTTGTCCAGCCTGGTCTTGAACACCTCCAGAGAGGGGGCATCCACAACTTCTCTGGGCAACCTCTTCCAGTGTCTCACCACCCTCACAGTCAAGAACTTAGTGTGTATTTTTTCTTTCTATGTGTCTGCAGATTTCTCTGCTCAGTAGCAATGACCGGCTGCTATCTCACATGGCTTCTAAATGTTTAGCATCTCTGGTGTATCTCCAGCTGAAGGAAGAGGTAAGTATGGCATAACTTTTCACAGCTTAAAAAAATTAGTCTGTTTCTTCATGTTACATTCAACTCCATAATCAGTCATTTATAGTGTTGATGTAGCACAAAAGCAGTTAATACATGATACTGTAAAATCTAAAAGTACTTTTAAAGAGACTTGTCTTTTAACTGGACTCACAGTTACTTGACATCTGGTTGATAAAAATAACTTAATGAAAGCTCATCAGATGCTCTCTTGTATTTTCTTATTTGAATATTCTAGTTACTGTAGCTGTTTGTTTTCTTATTACTGTGCATTGTGGGCTGCACAGTAGCATCTCTGCTCATGAATTTTTCTCAGAAATATGTTTGCAATGTTTCTTACAAACTTATTTGAGTATTATGAATTCAGGGATGGTCTGTCAACAGTGCTGGTTTTTGAGTGGGTCATATGCCATTAAGCCATTTGAATTTCCCTTTCTGCAAAATACAGATGATTTCGATGATTTCATATTTGTGAATAAAGGGCTGTATAATTAAAAGGCACTGGAAAGATACATTGTTCTATGTGTGATTTTGTCTGTGTCTACACTTGAATGCTTTTAATAATTTGAATTATTAAATCATTGTTTTAATTTCCATAGTAATTATAAAGCATACGTAATTGGTTTTTTTGAACTGATTTTCCTAGAATGCATTAAACGTCACCTGGATCACCTTTAGTCTGAAGACTCTCTCGGGGTTTCCTGCAAATACCGAGGTAGCAGAGTGTCTGTGGACTCTTACAACTATTATCAAGGACATACTGAATGATAAAGTTTTACCCAAAGCAGGTACTGTAGCAATTTGTGATGGTAACAATACACGAGTGCCCACTAGGGGGAGAAATGTTACTTTTAATCTCATCTAGAGCAGCCTGTCTACAGAACACTTTTTTTTAAAAATGAAGTGGTGCTTAAAAACTGAGAGTAGTCTGTCACCTGTTTTCTACTTATTTGATGACTTAGGTAACAGTTACACTCCAAGTTCATGATTTTCTTTTTGTTACTGTAGGTATATTGAAGAAGTTGTTGGCTCCTCTTGATGCTGTGCTTGAAGGATTTTATAATTCCATTCTGTTCCATCATTTTGATAGTCACCACTATATTTCACCTTACTGTGAAGCTGTAAACAATTTGATCAGTTTTATAGATCTGCTTGAAGCAATTCTGGCTTCCAGAACTGAATTGGAACCACCACTCAGATGCCAGAGACTGGTATTTCTGAAAGTTTCTTATATCATGAATATCATTAGCTCCTCAGTTCACTATTTAATCAAGAAGAAGTTCATTATGCTCCTTAAAAAATGCATCCTTTACAAGTCCAGAGAAGATGGTAGAAGTGGATCACTGGTCTTACAAACCCCACCTTTGTATGAGGATATGCTTGCACTGAGTGATGCTGTTCTGCAGGTTGTGGATTTGACTTGGCTTAATCAGATCCCACTCAGTGGAAAGTCCAGCTACTTTGGAGGCACTGAAGCTGCTCCTGGAGGTGACATTCAAGGTGGTTCTGACCAAACTGTCCTCAGAGCCTTAAGTCTGATTGTGCTTAAAGGACTGGAATTCAAGTTTCAAAATTCCACTACACAAGCTGAAATCAAAGGCAAGTCTCTTTTTGTTTTATTCATTGAGTTGTGGGATTTCAAAAGCTTCCAGATTTTTTTTTAGTTGTTTCTTTAGTCATTGAAACTGTAAGTTGAATTAGTGGTGGTGGGAGGGAGGAAACCTGTTATCAATGTGTCCCACCCAATTAGTCATCTCCTTGCATTTTATTCTGGCCTTAGCTATACAATATGGGTAACTTGAAACTGCTGCATTTGGGATTGAAAACTTTTCATGTTGTCAGCATGTTAATATTTGAAATAGTTGAGCTAGATTGTGAGCTTGGACTCTTCTGCTTGGAAAAGAAGCATCTGTCTTATTCAGGGTGAGAAACTGAAGGAACTGCAGGTAATGCTCTCGTGGTTTCTGTTGTGGAGGTGTAACTTCAGGTACTTTTCTTGATTAAGGTTCTGGGTATTACTGATGGGCAAGTAATGCAATAGGGCACAACCAGCAGTGGTAGCAAAGATAAAAGTAATGAAGCTGTGGAAAATTGTGGGGAAATTATGGGACTTAGTAGAGCATAGTAGTTGTGTCCTTCACCCTTACTTATAGGTCTGGTTGCCTGAATTAGCAGGTGTAAAGCATGTCTCTCATACCTTACCTACTTGACCTTACCTGTTCTACTGAGCAGAAGAATTGGATTATTAGTAGAGCAGATCTGGCTCTTGTGCTGGGGCTATGCCACAAGGCAGGCAGTGGGAATGCTCTGTGTAACTTCCATTCCTAGCAGGAGAGAATGAGTAGCTGTGTCACACTGCTAGCTGGTTAGTAGTCTTCTCCTGTGCTCCAATGAAATGGTGGAGTGAAGCTTTTTGCTTAAGAGGCACTCCTGGAGTCCCATCTTCTCATGTGCTTTTTTACCTCTGAGAGTCACATAATGCTGAACCATGTGGATGTGCAAATGCTGTGACCAAAGCAGCTTCTTGTCCCTGGATTGCAGGCTTTGCAGCAAAAATGGAAGGGGAAAAGCACTAACAAATGAGTGTTTCCAGGCAAATGCAAGTACAAAAAATGAGAGGGAAATGCCATTTTCCCTGTCTGGTAGCTCTAGCCATTCACTGAGTAACTTGTTAATTCCTACTTGACCTTTTTCCCCTCAGAAGGTGGAGATGAAGATGGTTCCTCTCTGGAAAGAGAGGGTTAATGTTTGTTACTTTCCCCTGGTATTTTGGGGAGCAGAGTTGCTGAAGTAAGCTTTTCATAAATGCAGTGCACCTAGTGAGTGTGAGGAAGTCACAGATGTGATTAGGGGATTGGAACATCTGAGGGAGGTCTCTTGAACTTGGAGAAAAGGAGACTGAGAGGTGACCTCATTAACCTTCATAAATACGGGAAGTGTGAGTGTCAGGAGGATGGAGCCAGGCTCTTATCATTGATCTCCAGTGATAGGACAAGGAGCAATGGATGCAAGATGGAACACAGAAGGTTGCACAAAAATAGGCAAAAAAACCCTTGTCAGGATGAGAGAATAGTGTCACAAGCTGCCCAGAGAGGTTGTGGGTATCCTTCTTTGGAGACATTCAAACTCCACCTGGATGCCTCCCTGTGTGCCCTGATCTGGGTGTTCCTGCTCTATCAGGAGATGGGATCAGTTGATTTCTTGAGGTCCCTTCTAATCCCTGACATTCTGTGAAATCGGGATGTTCCTTGCTAACATCAGCCAGTTGATGTGGCAAAAAGTGAAAAAAAATATTTCTTCATAAGCGAGGCCAAAACTTTACAACATTAAAACATTTCAATACCTGCTATATTAGATGTTAATGTTACTTTTTATATTTCCATGTTATATGGCAGGGCTGAAATAAAATTTTAATTCATCCGACTTTGCAAAAGAGCAAGCTCTGTAAAATGGCTTCTGATGCTTTTTCCATGTTTTGGAAGATGTTATATTTGTAATGCCAGTTGCATTCTTAGTCTTCTAAGTATTTGTCAGGACTATTTCATTTATGATCCACCTTCTGAAAAACATTTTGAGTCTGAGACTGCCTAAGAACAAGTGAACAGGAAAAATGTAGGTTAAGTCTATTGGATCTCTGAAACATTACCCTTTCTCTTCCAGATTCACAACACAAAAATGAGTTCTTTAATTAGGCTCATACACCTCAACTGTCAAGAGGAATTTTGAGTTGAAAGGAATGGTGCTTCTATTTTAGTGACATGAAATTAAGTGGTTAGAGCAACCACCAAAATATTTTAATGTGCTGAGTTCCCTTCTGGGTAGTTGGTTGATCTTATCTTTTTGTATTAACATAAATTACAGTGGCTTAACTTTAATTCATTTCAATTTTGAGGGTAATTTCCAGATAGCTTTGATTTATGGGCAAGAATTTCAGTCTGAATAGTAACTATTAATAACAATGATTATTTTTTGTTCCTATTTTCTAATAGGAAAGGCAAATCCTAAAGTCAAATAGTAAAGAAAGCCACATAATGATGTGGTTAAGTCAAACCGATACCCACATTGCAGGAGATTTTTTTTCAAAAGGTAATCACTGTTTATACAAATGATGCAAATGTGCTCTTTGTGCCTTTACCTTATTTTGGACACCATTAGAATGTTACTTAAGGACTACCTTTGAGGTAGAGATACAGAATCATAGAATGGTTTGGGTTGGAAGGGGCCTTAAAGATCATCTAGGTCCAACCCCCCTGCCATGGGCAGAGATATCTCCCACTAGATCAGGTTGTCCTTATCCAACCTGGCCTTAAACACCTCCAGAGAGGGAGTGTCCACAACCTCTCTGGGCAACCTGTTCCAGTGTTTATCTTTCCTGAACTTTTGAATGTATACTGTGTTACATGAAAAACTGCTGCCTAGTACCCTGCTACCATGTCTTGTTAGTATTGAAGTGATAAGTCTCTTAAGAGAAAGAGTATGTCCTGTGAATATAGTTATTTTTATGAGTAAGCCACTGCTTTTCAGTGGCTTAAATTTTGAGGTGCTTTTCCCACCCAGGAGTGCAAAAGTAGAGGGACAGGAAAAAAGCTGCTTCCATTAATCCTTCCAGCAAGAATCTTGTATCTTCTCATGAAGGTACCTGTATTCCATGCCTGTATGTATGAATATGTTCTTCATCTATAAAGAACTCTTTATATAAAGAATATGGTTGTGCTGTGAGGTTCATTTTTATTGTTTTGTTATTATTTCAGGAGACTTCCAGAGTTCCATGTCCCAGCTGTTAATATTCTGGAGGAGTCATCTGAAGCCTTGCCCACAGTCTCACCCAGTTGTACATCACTGTGAATGGCTCTCCTTGGTTTTTATTGAGCAAGATGATGATATGTGGGAAGCTGCTAAAGCTTTATTACTCATTTATTTAAAATTTGATAGGTTAGTATGCATATAATCATAACCTCAATAAATTACAATTATTCCTAATTATGTCAAAGAAATGTAACTTGTTTACTTTCATGTGAAGGAAAAAATATTTCTAGTAATTAAGAAAGACCGCCTTGACCTCAGGACAATACAATGTTATGTAATGTAAGAGCAGTTAACTTTGACTTGGGTGTGTTTTGGATTGAAATGAGGGAGTTGTGCTACAGTTTCCTATGAAATACTTTATCCTGTAATTCAGAATAATTGATATTGCAATATAAAATAGAGCTCAGATGTGGATGAAAGGCAGAACTTTTCTTTCAGCAGTATTTGGAAAGATTGTGCTACTTGGGGAAAAGTTGCCCTTCAAGTATTGTACGAGGTAGTTGATAATATCAACAGCTCTGCAATGTGCTCTTCATATGTTTATCCAGGTTATTTGCTGATTTGTTGTTGGTTAAATTAGATAAAATATGCTGTTTTATGGAACATTACTCAAGCTTCAGATATGAAGGTATTGCAAGTAGCATCTCACACACACAGAGTGCTGCTTAGAAATGCTAAGTAGAAGTGGGTCTCTTTTCCACTGTGCTTACCATCCTGCATACAAGTCTGTATTCAGCTTTATATCTGTTGTAAGCAACTTGTTACCTAAGAAATGTTACCTAAGGAGTGCTGTTGAAGACCTAAATGCTTTGGCTTTCTAAATTGACTGGTCTTCCCTAACCTCCCTTCCATTTAATTTAATCCATTTTATGACTTTTCAGGTTATGGCATGATGCAACTGATACCTTAAGTCAGCAAGAGAAGAGAACTTGGATCTTCCTTACACATGCAAGTGGATATAATCCTCACTGTATCTTTTTATTCTTCCTTGAAAAAATTGCATTTGATTCCACAGTGCTCCTAGATTTTTTGATTTCATCAGAAACCTGCTTTCTGGAGTACTTGGTGAGATATTTAAAACTTCTTACAAAAGACTGGCAACAGTTTGTAGATGCCTGTAACCATTTTGATACCAAACATGGCACTTTTCAGTCTATTTCTGCTCTCAAGCCACCCAATCAAGAAGAACAAATCTCTGTGACTGATAAGAGTTTGCAAAATACTTGTTGTCAACAAGAACCACAGAGTTCAGTATCTTTAGCTTCTTCTTACAATTACTTATTTACAGCAGAGCAAGGTGGTAATGAAGTTGCAGAGTCTAACCAGTCCAACTCATTGATATGCAGTGATAGTACATCTCTGCTTGGTTCTCTTCAAAGTCTTGTTAATTATGACAGCTCAGACGACTCTGATTTAGAATCAGATGGAAAAGAATGTTTGGGAAACACAAAGCAGGCACCTTTAAATGATGAGAGTGAAATGAGGATAAGGAAAAGTGGATGCAGCAATGGAGATAAATGGAACACACTGCCACTGAAACAGAAGGAATCTAACTCCCCATCCTCTTTGACTTCTATGGTACCCTCAAATGATGTAATTCCCATCAGAATAATGTTTTACAAGTCAACAAAATGTTTGGAAGAGCTGCAGAAAGCTATTTCTAGGTTGCAGAGAAGAAATCTTTTCCCATATAATGCATCTGCATTGTTGAAACTACTGAGTCACATTGAGAAAATGAGTGGGAACGTGAATTCACAACAATCTGAAGAAGTATTGTAGTAATTTCTTTCTTTCTTTTTTTTAAGTAGCACACCAGGGAATGTTTCCATTACATTGCTGACTGGTGAAGCTCATGCCTCATGCATGTGTCAGTGTATTTAACCTGAAATAAGATAAATGTGTGTGATATCCTCAAAAATCTGCAGTTGCAGTCCATGATGTCATCTTTTACCTTGGGCTCCTAAGCTTATTCATGGTATGTATGTCAGTGTATGCTATGTAAGAATTAATTGTTAGATAATCAAAATTTGATGTGAAAGCATGTTAACAACAACTTGAAATACTGTGAACTATATTTTTTATCATCTGATATATGAAGCCATTGGTAGTGACTTGTGGACTACAGGGCAGTATTAATGCAGTGCCTGACTTAGAGGTTTGAGCTAAATAAAACTATTTATACACAAAATTATTTAATAAGTGGCATTGTCATTTCACTGAAAACTGAATTTTCCCTAATATTTTATCATGTATTCCTTTAAATGGGAAGATATGTGTGGGACTGATGTGTGTGTTGCCTATTTACAGATCATTCTAGTGAAGCAGTATATCTAGAATCAAGCTTGGATTCCTTGCATCTGTTGCATACTTTGTATAAGTATAGAATATATACTTGATAAATTTGTTACATCAGAAACGGTTAACAAGAAGTTGTCTGCTAGAAAACAACTCGGATATGGAATTTAAATTCTTATACTTGCATACTTTTCAGGTTATTCAAACTAGGTTTAAATAAGTGTCTAAGACTCTGCCTGGGGAGAGTTAGTTCAGAGCAGGATCCCAAACAGAGTTGTTGTACTTAGCAACAAGCCACCTAATGCTGATGTGCTTATGTGCATCTTAAAATGACCTTTTCATATTTGGGTGATGGGCGAGTCCTGATATCGGGGACTTCATCAGGATTTTATAAAGCTGTTTTAATTTTGGGATCATCTCTTGAAGTAAATTTCCTATTCTGAATGAGATCCAAGTAAGCTCTATCTTTTTTTCAATTAAGTGTTTAGTGTGAAATTGAAATAGATACTGAGTTAAGATGAAAAGTGTTTGAAGCAGGTGACTCAGACCTCCAAATCTCTGTGACCATTTTCTAGATTAGTCTCGAGCACTGAACTGGTGAATGAAGACTACTGGGAGGGGAAGAAAATTAGGTGAGCCTTTCCTTTTATATAAAAATCATGGTGCTCTCAAGACACATTTGAATGACAGGAGTTCTCAGGAAGATTTGAACATCAGTCTTAATCTTTCAGGGTGATGGCTATAATAATTGAGCAGCTCCATAGGAAGTAGCATTTCCCTTTACTGTTATGTGGGAAAACTGAATATTTTGTGTTCATTGTGCTTTGATTTTCTTCCAGACTTGTGCATAGAAGTTGTTGAGAGTGCTCATGAATGGAAACTTTCCCATTCATACTTAGAATTACTTGAGTTAGAATGTGACCTCCAAGTTGTCTAGGGCAGAAGAAAACCTGTTTTCTCTTTGTTTGAGCTTGATTATACTCTAGATGCTGAGTTGCTGACTCCTCTCAAGACTAAAATGCCTCTGGGCAAGTTCAAAGACAATGTTTTACAACTTGTGAACTTTTCAGTGCAAACAAGGAAAGTGCCATTAGCAAGGCAGTTGAGCAAGAGTTTCTCAAGATGACTATTTTAAAGGTAGGTAGGCACTTAGATTTCAGTAAAATCCTTCCCACTATCCTTACTTCTAATCTAGCTTTTGCTTATTGCTTATTTTAGTTGAGAAACTTCACTGATTTCACTGAGTGTTCAGCATTTCTTGGTCTATTCTTTGCCAGCTGTAAGTATCTAAATGACAGCAGCAAGTCCCAGACACTGATTAGATAAGCAGGGTGGGAAAGGTAAGGTGAGATTAGTTTGATTTTAAGTGTTAGTTGTCTTGTTCATCAGTGGTTCCTACAACTAAAAATCTTCGAAGTAAAACCTTAGAGTGTAGAATTTAACAAGAAGTGTAGGAGGCACAATCTTTTTTTTTTTTAATAAATCAAAGCCAATTGCAATTCAACTGTGTTTAATTCTTACAGGAATGAAGTTGTGTGCCCACTTGCTTATTAATATTGAATATTCCCACGTCTCACTTCTCAGAAAGCCACTGTTTTAATTCTCAGATTGTTTTAGTGATAAAAATGGGTAAATGTGGTTTGTACCTGGCAACTTCAGTGTGTTGGCATTTTACCATTTTTGTTCTTTATGACCTGAGATGGAGTAGAACTGACATGAGTCAGCTTTGTTTCTCCTTGCACACAAATGAGCTGAGCAGTAAAGGTAGTTACTCCACGAATGACTATATTCAAAACGTATAGCATAAAGAAAACCACTTTGCAAAATAATTTGTATTTTAATCCATTGAGTATTTAAGGTGGGTGATTGGAGGGCTTTTTTGTTCTCAAGTTTTTACTATCTAAAGCTCTAAGGCAGAGCTGTTACTTCATTTGCTAGAGCAAATTGACTTGGCCACAGAACCTATTATGAGTGATCTCAGAACTTCTGGAGCAGATCAACTGTACTATTAGTAAGAGATTGATGAGCCTCAGCTTTGGATATTGATATCTAACAACTTTTCTTGTATTATTTCAAAACAAGACAGACCAAATCAGTTGACCTCTCTGGAGACCCTTTTCTGTCTGAGGAATTACCTAAAGTATCCACCGTCCTACTCATCTCTCTGCAGTTTTGAGGAGTTTACCTTCAAAACAATAGAATAAATTATGCTTGAATATGAGGTAAGCAGTTAGAACTAGAAATTGTTTACAGAATATGCATTTTAAAAGTATATTCTTCAACTGGAATATTTGTAGAGCTTGACTGCAATTACAGCCAAGTCTGGGTGGCTCCTTGCTTGTGATTCTTTAGACTGGATTTCTTCCAATGTTTTTGACTGCTCTCCAGTCGAGTTTTAAGACTTGTAATACAAGTTTTAATCCTGTAATACAAGAATAAAAACCAATCTTGAGAATTTTTTTACTTATGAAGGTCTTTAGAGCTGAGAACAAAAAGCCTTGGTTGTTCCTGGATTGTCACTATAGAGTAAGCATTGCTTAGTCTGGGATAGTTTTTGAAGTCGATTTCAAGTGTTTATTGCAGCTTTTTGCTGTCAGTAGGTCTGAAGATACTGTGGTCCTTACAACTTCACTTCTGAGTACTTTCCATTCAAGAGTTGTCCAAATGAATTTGAAAACTACTTGTACTTGATTTTACTCTTGGACTACTTGGGTCACTCTGAAATCTTGATAGAAGCCAACTGTGAGTGTCACAATGGATGGCATCAAGTTTTTTACTATTGCTGGCTCAGCAACAAGCATGGGCCTGGAGCTGATTAATAATACCTTGTATTTAATGTTTTCAAAGTCATCTTCTTTTAAAATGTTGTGCAAATAAGTTTATTGCAGATAACTGTCAGAGACGCTCTTTAATTGACGAGCTGAGTTGCTGCTGGTTCACAAACAGGAAGGAGGGAAGAAATATAACTACTTTTTCTGTTTAAAAACTTGCTTGGAGAGTTAGAGTGTTGTTCCTTACTTTTGGTTCTTACTCACCTGTGCTGCAAGGCATGAGTTTGTTAGTCAGTGGTGTCCTTTAGTGGGAAGACTGAAAAAACTGTAAAATAATAAAAAGAAGGTAGCACACAGCTTCAGAAATAATTGCACTGCTGAATGTTGGCTTCCTTTTAAAAAGCTGCAGGAGAGGTTTGTTTGTACAGGTCCTGAAACTGTCAGGAGTTCTAGCTGGTTATTGTATTTGAAGGTTTTGCCCCATCCTACCATGGTGTTAGGGAGTTAAATCAGAAAGAACTTCTGTGGACCTTCAGAGAACTTCCAACTGTCCAAAACTACTTTGATGGAATAAGAGCTGCATAGAACAGAGTGGATAAGATTTTGAGGCCTACTTTGCAAAGCAGTACATAAAGATTTGGTTTGCAATGAAAAAATGCCGCATGTTTATTTCTACTTTCACAATCATAGAGTCATAGAATAGTTCGGGTTGGAAGGAACCTTAAAGATCATCTAGTTCCAATCCCCCTGCCATAGGCAGGGACACCTCCCACTAGATCAAGCTGCTCAGTGCCTTGTCCAGCCTGGCCTTGAACTCCTCCAGAGAAGGGGCATCCACAACCTCTCTGGGCAACCCATTCCAGTGTTTCACCCTCACTGTAAAGAATTTCTTTCTTCTCTCCAGCCTGAATCTACCCCCTTCCAATTTACATCCATTATTTCTAGTCCTCCCATCGCATATCTTATAAAAAAGTCCTCCCCCTGCCTTTCTGTAGGACCCCCTCCAGGTATTGATAAGTTACTATGAGGTTCCCCCTGAGTCTTCTCCCTATTTTCTCACTATAAAAACTTTACATTAATCAAAGTTATTCTTGCTAAATTTAATTTTTCAGAAGTAATAGTTATTAATATCACTAAAATATAATGGCATATCTATATATAAATTCTGCAATGTTTGTGGTTATTAAAATGGTGAATTTGACAAGCATGNTCCCTATTTTCTCACTATAAAAACTTTACATTAATCAAAGTTATTCTTGCTAAATTTAATTTTTCAGAAGTAATAGTTATTAATATCACTAAAATATAATGGCATATCTATATATAAATTCTGCAATGTTTGTGGTTATTAAAATGGTGAATTTGACAAGCATGGACAAGGTGCTGCTAAATAAAAATGAAAGAAACAATCTTTTCACCAAGGATAATATAAAGACTAGGATTTTGCTTAAAGAATCTTGTCCAAACTAACCAGCTGATTTGACTAAATCACATGTACACCTCTGTGCCTCTGGATATGAGAACATTCTTAATTGCTGTCCTGGAGGCTTATTGATACACTCTGTGATCAGTATTTAAATGAAGTACAGCTGAGAATTTGTAGCAACATGGAAGTGATAGCATAATTAAGGTATTTATATTCCTCAGTTGCAAATTAGGCAAAAGAAATTGGTTGGAAAGCAGTCCCTAGATAATGCTAATGTCTTTTCATTGAACTTTTTTTCCTAAGGCATATTTGAAGCCTATTAATGATCCTGATTTTGAATTTCAGTGAAGAGATGGCAACTTGGGTCAGCAGTAGAGTGCATGTGTCAGTGTTCCTTCACTTCTCTGTCTTTATATTTTCATTATTACCATAGATGGCTACTCTTTATCCAGTTGTCATCTTCCTTCCAGTTCTGATACATCACTTGGAAAAGATTTAAGGACTTCAAAGATTTCAGCCTATGTGTTCCCATTTTTTGTGTTCCTGAGTTAGTCCCTCAATGGCAATAGGTATTTCTTACCTTAATGCTTGCTCTGTTCCAAGTCAGGTATCTAGTCATCTATTATGACAAATGTCCTTGAACAAGTGACTTGGAAGGATTAATTTTCAGGTATTGGTTGGCTCTTGAGGAGTAGAAAGTACAGGAATATCAAGTTTTTACCTTGATCTTGAAGGAATAACAGATGGCAAGCAGGTGGGTTTTATTGGTGGTGAAAACAGTATTCAGAGTCCAAATTATTAGATCAAACTGATTTTTTAATTTTTCTTCTGTGTATACATGTGATTGATTCAATTGCCTCTGTGGTAATCAGCAAAAGCTACTTAAAGTACTAATAGGGGATGGATTTAAAACATCTGTGAGTTCTCTGGATGAATTTTTTTTTATCCTATAAAGGAAAAACCTTTAGACTTTGTGGTTTTGGTTTCTTGTGGATATTTCTTCCCCCTGCAGGTGCTACCTTACACACAACACCTTCCCCTTTAGAAGCTTCAGATTCAATGTAGTCTCAAAGACTCACCAAAAGGTTTTTCCTTATTTGAGAAGTTAAATAATACTCTCATGTTTCTTAGAGAAATGGAACTGCTTAGAAGCTTGTATCCAATGTGTGGATTCACTGTGATTTAACTGGCTGAAAATCTGAAGTGAATTTTTGAATTTTTCTTGTTTTCTTTTGCTGAGAACTTATACATAGCTTTCAGTGATCTCTGAAATAATTGAGTCAAATCCATGCCTCTGTTATTTACTTGTTATGTGATATAGTAGATATTACGCTGCAAATAAGCACTTTTATTTTCCTCACTGAGATGCTTGGGTTAAAGCAGGTAGGATTGTTTGATTTTTCTTTTGCAGCATTCAGATTTAAGGTACCTGAAAGATAAGTAGTATGAAAGGGCAGTGATAATTGAAAGGTCATTTGGCAGCTTTGATCAAGAGGGTGTGATTAGCTTGGTATTTACCATATAATGTCTTGTGACAGAGTCCTGTGTAGGTAGTGAGTGCTACCTAATACTAAATGCTTCTCAAAGTGTGTAAAAACATTATTTTGCTCTTCTATTATTTGTAGCAGCCCCGTGTTTGCTCCAGTCAATCAAGTGTCTTGTTTGCAATTCAATGTAACAGTGAAGAAATTGGGGATTAAGGCATAATAAAGAAGGTGTTGATGTCAATTACCTCTTACATTACTGGCGGAGTATTAGCCAAGTGATAGATGAATCAGCTTGCTCTAGGCTTCTCTAATTGGCAAGGTGTTCCTGAATGTTCTGCTTACTTCATAATAGTAGTTTAGTTGTGGGAAAGTATGGAGATAAATTAAAGCAACAGCAGAGCATTAAAACTACTGTTCTGAAAAAAAAAATAATATCTATTTATTGAATATTGCTCTGGGGCTTTGTGGCAGGACTGAAGACTTGCAGTAGCTGCAGCAAGTGCCCTGAAGACTGTGTGTGAGATGAGGGGAACGTTCAGTTCAACTTGATATATCTGTTCCTGTGTTGTGTGTTGCTGTTTGCTGAGAAAGAAAGGGACAAGAGTTGTGTGTTCCTGGCTTGCCAGAGTGATTCTCTCTCCTTCCTTTTGAACAACATTGAGCTGTCTTGCCCATTAGAATGTTATTATTTAGTGCTGTTATTATTTGAGACTCAGGTGAGCTGGTGAGGAATGACTTTCTGCCTTACTCCTTAGTCATGGAATTAAAAAAAACATAGGGTTAAGTAAAAAAAAAATAATTCTCATATGGTTAAGTAAAAAATTCTCATAGGATTAAGTAAAATTTCTGTCTGTATGTAGTATCTCTAAATTAACTTATGCTCAGTGTATGTTCTCCTCTGCTTTAGAAATATCAAAGATTCTACTTTATATCTGAGGAGCTAGGACACTTCCTGTAAAACACTTAATTGAAGCTGGAAGTATTTCTGAGAGAAACCTTTCTCTAATTGAAGTTGAAAACCCACACTTCATCTAATAATGCATCTAAAAGAGCATGAAGTGGTGCAGTTGGGGTTTCTTTTTCTGCACAATCAGCAGGCGAGGCGTTCTCCCGGGCATGTATAGAGCAATAGAAATTGAGAAGAACTTCTCATCGTGCAACAAAATATCACGTGACATCAAACATTTCTTCACCTACGATGTTGAAACAAGCAGAAGGGAAGGCGCTGGGCACTGCTGCTCCCAGGTTTCACCGAGTGGATGTGTATGACATCAGGATTGCCTTCAGTCAGAAATCTTGAAGTGCAGCTTTGCTGGGTGGGTCTCTGAGGAATTTGAAAGAGTTGTGGAGATTGGGCGTGTTTACCTTTGTCAAAGTAGTGAGCGTAATGCTGCTCCCCTGCTAATGTGCTCATGTTCTCTTTGGCTGCAACATCATAAAGGTAGGAATTCATTTTTCTTTTTCCCCTTTTGTTTTTTCCCCCTCCTGTTCTCCTCTTCCTCTCCTTACATCAGATTAAGGTCTGAATCGTTAGCATGTGCTAGTCTCTTAACATGATCTGCTTCATAAGGCAAAATCAGTTGAACTCTTTTGATAGTCTTGAAAGAGTGGGAGAGGTGTAAATGGAATTTCATTTGTTGCTATGTAGCATTCCAACCTGTGAGCACTCCTTTTTGCTTTACAGAAAAGTACAGGTTAGAGTAATCATTTTCCTTTTCTACTTCTAGTATGATTATGCTTTTAAGTGCTTTTAAAAATAACTTCTTCCTGAGATGGAAGAGGGGGGGGAAAGATTTATTAACATAAAAACTTTGTCAGCTAATGATGTGAATTGCATAAACCCCCTTGAATTTAGCTTGCTTGAAAAAGCTACTTCTAATTTTACTCT
>VZTY01023305.1:12374-24983 GCA_013400935.1 Turnix velox | reverse complement strand
CCTTGAATTTAGGTTGCTTGAAAAAGCTACTTCTAATTTTACTCTAAAATGCTAAGATGTTCTGAAAGAAATTTAGCTTAACACAGGTTTTAATAAGACTTACCTGTTGAAGATCTGAAGATGTAGTGCTTATAAAGAATGCATTTAAACAAACTGTCAGAAAGGATTCTTTCGTAGTAATGTTGTAACATCAGATGGATGAATGCCATTCATTTTTTCCACCTCTTTTTGTAACCTATTCCTATTTCTAGCTAGCTTCCTAGCTTGGGCAGACCTTCAGCTGAGTTGCTGCTGTTGAGTAAGAGACTGTGCTGCAAACCTTTTGTGTGAAAGTCTCTCTCTTGCATTTGTTAAGACATGAAAAAGATGCTAAACAGTGGCTGAAGTAATGAAATGCCAATTATCCTTTGGCTCCTCCTTTGGTTGTCTTTGTGGGTGGAGAATGTCTGAGCAGGTTAAACTGCCAAGGAGGGGATAACCAACAGGAGGAGAACTGAGAACAGTGGAGCTTGATTTTTGCTGTTCAGGGTGGTGTAGAAATTTAAAATCAGTGGTACAGGTTTGAGCTCCTGTGTGTGCATAATAACTGAAGACCCTGTTTCAGGAAGCTGCAAACACTGTATCTTTCCAGAGAGCAAACTCACCAGCCCTGTCCCTTTACTTGCCTCCAAAGGGCTAATTTAAAACTTTGACTCATCCACTCTGCAGGTGGAGAAGCCAACAAACTTTGCTTCTTTACCCTCAGGTACTCTCTTGCTGGTTCCTTACTGTTTTGCTGTCTTCACGTGTTGTGGTTCTTGTACTTTCAATAACATGCTTATCTTGGCCACTGTCTGCCTTGTGCTGCTCTCTTCTTCTCTGCCTTAAAGCTTGCCATGAACAAGTGAGCAAGATTGTTTTTTTCTGGTGAAATCTCCATTATATAACTCAATGTTTAATTGTGCTTCAGATATTTTTCTTTCAAAGAAAATTTTGGTAAGCTACAAAAACTATTATTATATAAATCTTTCCTCAATAGTAATGATTTGAAGAAAATTTGTCTTTTTAATGACTTTTACTGTAGCAAGTCTTACTAAAAAGCTCTTGAAGAAACTGCTCTTGTCCCTCTAAAACTTTTAAAACTTCCTATGAATTAACCATCTGTTAAGAACCTGTAGTTTGGACAGGGCATTTCTCTTAAGTGATTTTTTTCTTAATTTTTTTTACCTTGATTATTGCAGATGTTTTAGTTATTTCATAGCTCTTTGTCCAATACCATTACACNGAAATAACTAAAACATCTGCAATAGCTCTTTGTCCAATAGCATTACAGTTACAGATTTTTAAAGCTTAAAGTCATAGTTTGTCTAGTAACTGTATAGTGGAAGAACTGTGTTTCCCTTTCCTCAGCTGCCTCCTATAAAGTAAAACCATTTTATCTGGCCAAAAGCTAAATGGTAACTTTGTCCCAGAAAATGAATTCTTTCAAGTGGTCTATTTGTCTTTCCCTCAGAGAACAGAGAAAAATATAGTAAAACTCACTTGCCACCTTAAGTGAGATTTACTCAAAGTGCCTGATGCAATAGTAGCCACATTACAAGGTAATGAGATAGAATGGGGAAAGAAGAAAAATACTCTTAATTGCCCTATAACTAGGCAGCTGAAGTGTTTACTGGTGAGATTTTTACAAGATGGGAAGTGAACTTGAATTGAAAGGTCTAATAGCAATCTTAATTCAGCTATTTTATGTGTATGGAGTATTTCAGTGTTTTGTCAGAAGAACCTCTAAGTCTGACAGCTCTTACTCTGCTGCTCTGGTTGTGTAGGAGACCATCTCTACACAACCAGTCAAGATCCCAAGATGCAAAGAGATGGTAGCATCAACCCAATATCCTTCATTCTGTTCAAAGCCTTTACCCCAATTAGGTGATTTGTTCATTCAAATGTTGTAAGAAGTAGCAATAAGCAATGTCTTCAACTGGCAAACACTTGCAGCTAATAACTGATGCCTGAGTTAATGTGTTTGTGTGTGGAAAGAAAACAGTGGAGGTCAGAGCCACTCTTAATGCCTTAGGGACTAATAATTTCTTTTTTAAATAAAAAGGTATCAGTGGAAAAACTCATCTAGCATTTCATCCTATGATTTCTCAAACTTGCAAGTCGTGAGTGTGTCCAGAAGATGTATAAAGCAGCTGTTGCATGTTTGAAAGGCTGTATGGCACAAGATCAACTGTCAACACTTGCACAAATATTAACTTATTATTTGTAAGGGGTTTCTTGATTTTTATTAAATCTGGATTTTCTGTGCTATTGGGATTCTTTTCTTTAAAGGTGTATCTCTGAAGTAGTGCTTCTGCTCTCCTCAGTAGGAAAAAGGTTGGAACAAAATATAGATGCCTTGTTTTTTCACCTGTTTCATGGTTCTGATGGCAGTTGGGATTCTCCAACAGTGTGCAGAACCCAAATTTGCTGAAACTTGTGCATTAACTGCTGCATGTAGTACTTGGTTTTGGTTTTGTTTAAAACTACCCAAGATATGTCTCTGATCTTTTTTTAAGCCACGTTGTGTTAGTGTTGATGATTAACAGCCTGGAACAACTTTGCTATCTCTATTGATACCTGGGAGTCTTGATTTTTCCCAACTGCCAAATGAGTAGAGAAAGGATAATTAAGTTTTTCTTGCTTTCTGCTGCTTTCATTCTTTTCCAGTTACACCTCCAGCAGACAGTCTGATAAGATGCTTAGAGAAATTGTTTCTTTCACTTGCATGTTTCTGTCAGTGAATTCTGTGTTTCCTAATTTATCCAGTAAATAAATTCTCCCACTACATCCTTCATACCTGGATTTTGCCTTCTCTTCATTCTGATTTTGGAAATTCAGGTTTTTCTAAGTGAGAGATTTTGCTGGGAGTGCATAAAGTTTTGGCTCCCTTTCTTTTTATTCATTCCCCAGACTGCAGCAGCCACGAATTCCCCTTCAAAGCAGCTCCTGAATTTGTTTTCCAGAATGTTGCCATGTAGCTTTTCTCAGACCAAAATTCATCCTTTTTCTATGAATGTCATTAAAAAGACCAGGGTTGGGGTTTCTTTTAACAGACTATATCAAGGATCAGAGCTTTGTGGAGGTACTTTCCAACTGTGTAGGCTTTCCTTTTAATTATCAAGGATGTAGCTACAGAAGCAATCATTCCTGATTTTCTTGTTTTGCACCAGCCCATTTAAAAGTAGATTAGCCCACAGAGGAGATCCTTTCCTGGGCAAGGAGGTGATTAGATTTCTTCATTTGGAGTATTTACCTTCCACGATGCAGGAGAAATTTCCTGTTTTCTACCTTACCTTTGTTTTATTGTTAGACTGACCTCTTCTAGAGCCAGGGCAACGGATCCAGTTTTGTCAGTGAAAATTGTATTTGGTGCTGGTGGTTTGTGGATAGGAAGCTGTGAAGAAGCTGAGGTGGGTTTTTCTCACTTGTGGCTGGGCACAATATGGGTCACTTGTCTCTTCTTGTTTCTCATTCAACACGTTTTGCTGCTTCTTTGGTGCTGTAAAGAATAGTCAAAGGCTTGAGCTTAACAGTCTGAGCAATAGGAGGTTTGGGCTAGGTTTCAAGTTTCTTGTTAGAGCTGGTCCCAAATTGGGACCTTTTGCAAAGCCTTGCAGCATCTGCTGCCCATTCTATGGAAGCAGAGTGTGTTTGGGGGCTGGGCACAATATGGGTAGTTTATGCAACCTAAAAATCAGCTGCCTTTTGAAATCCAGTATCTACATCCTGGACCCAGCACTGGACCTATGGTGGAAGCCTTCCCTCTTCCCACTTACAACTGTGAGTTCTTTGAAGAAGTGTTCTCAGTTTAAGATTGTATGGCCAAAGGGTAATTTGCCTTCCTAACCTGTTAGGATTTAATAAGTTGACAAAATTCTTTTGGTTAAAACCAAAACTAAAACTCAACAGTACAGACAATATAATTTGAAGTTCATGCAAGTGCTTGAGGTTAGTCTGTAAGTCATGTGCCAGAACAGCAGGTTTTGTGGAGACAAAACTTCATTTTCTAGAAAAAGTTTTGCAAACAAAGGGAAGTTTTTCTCACCTGTGGTGCTGGCAATGTGCCTTGAACCTGATGTAGTCTGAAAGCAGGATTTGCCCCCTCTGGCCACCCTCTGTCTAGTGGATAGACACAGATGTGAGATTAAGGATTCTGAGAAGTCACTCTGGCACAGTTGTCCCAGGTAATTTCAGCGAGGAGAGATCATAGAATCATAGAATAGTTTGTGTTGGAAGGGATCTTCAAGATCATCTAGTTCCAACCCCCCTGCCATAGGCAGGGACACCTCCCATCAGCTCAGGCTGCTCAGTGCCTTGTGATGAGCAAGTGGCAGTCGTGGCTTTTCTAACAGACAAAGCTTGCTAGAGACAAATGACCTACGTGCTCTCTGTCTGTCTCCTTTTCTCCATCCTCTGGCCTCCTCTTTCACGATTTACACAGCCATTGTTTAGGATCAAAAGGATTCAATGTAAATAATTTAGAATGAAGTGGTCGAGTCGTAATGTGGAGAAAGCTGATAATGAGGATTAGCATTTGGGACTGTGTTTGCTGTAGACGTGGTGAGTAAACCATAGAGGTGGATTATTTGTATCTGAGTTGCTACTGGGGGCATTGAAAGAACCTTTTTGCAGGGGGGAATGAGGTAATAGATAGATACATCTTTTGTTCAGTGCTAATTTTAATTAAGCAGCAAATGTGTATTTATGGAGATGGAGACAATAAATAAAGGTTGTGCTGAGTTATTCCCAGTTAAATCGCCTTCAGTGGTGCTTCTTGAGATGGAGATTCCTTTCAGGTATCAGTTTGTGTCATCCAGAATAACACAAAAGGTATGGTGGGTTTCCTGAGAGATTTTTTGGGAAGATGAAAGGGCTGTAGCTTGTTTGTAGCACAGGAGAAGTGAACTTTGCTTGTATATGATGTGTGGGAGAAAATAGGAACTCCAAAAATGCAGTGTGCTTCAATATGTCCATGATTTCTGGAGGGATTTTTGTAGGGATTAAACTACTTAACCACACAACCACCACTCTCAACCACTTAAAAAGACAGAAAGAGAAACTATAAATGCTAGGTCTCTGCTGTCAAGGTGTGTTTGAAGGACTTCCTGCCCTTCCAGGTGCTCCAGGAACCTCATGATAAGAACTGAATCTGAAGAGAGACAGGAAGACAGCCCAACTATTGAAACAGCTGCTATTAGCAAGATGGAAATCTCCAAGATTGCCCAGGGAATGGCCTGATTGGCTGCAGTGAAAACATAGGTTGAATACAGGGTGAACATCCAATTTAAAAGTAATGGAACATAAGAATGGGTTGCAAATTTGGAATCTCACCAACAGTTCTCTAAGAATGGTTTGAAGAACATTCTTCAGGCATAGTCTAATCCCCCAGGTGCCAGGCAAGACTTGGCAAAAATATAGGGGATTACACAAGGAGGTTCAGAGATCCCACCTTTCTATGAGGAATGACCCCCAAAATCCCAGAATTCCCATGAATTTGAAGATCAAGCATGTTTATGAGCTTAGTTTCATAGAGATTTATTAATTTAAGATTTGAGAATGTAGTTACACAGCAAGGCATCATTGTGCAAAGCAAAATACAAATTAGTGAGATTCCAAGAATCCAATATGAAAATATGGACTACTGGGTTTTTGTAGGATTTCAGTATTTTGGGTGCATGACCCATCTCACCATAGTCCAACTCTTCATGCTTTTTCTGCTGTGTTATAACAGACTGGCCTGTTTTTATTGCTGTTGTGGTTTGTGGTAGTTTGCAATGCACAGTCCAGTTTAAAAATGTACATCTACTGGGAAACAGAGCTGTATAATGAGTCTCTCCCCTGCTCTTCTTGGGCCATTCATCATTAGCCTTTCTGTCTGACCCCAAATGTCATGTTTCAAAGCCCTCCTTCATTATCATGGCGCCTGTTAGCTGTAGTTAAGGGTCTGTTAGCAGCCCCCTTATAAATCCCTGTTTCCTGGAGTTTATAATTCAGCAGTAAAAAAAAATTGCTCTAAGCTGAAACTTGGCCTATAAAGTCTTGATGCGGGAACAATTGTGATTTCTCCTTCCTTTATTTTTTTTTTCATTTTTATTATACATACGCAATCCACTCGGTAGGTTTTTACTGTCCCCTTTTGGCACTTAAAAAGATTAAATGGCTGGGTTATTAATATTTTAATAGTGACTACTGTGCTTGGCCATGGAATTGATTCACAGCGTCTGTTAGCTCTGCTTGATGGATACAAGTCACTGGTTCACAAACCTGTTGCAAAGCTTTGGCTTAGTGAGAACTACCCAGTGCATGTATTGATGGTTGATTATTAATTAGTTATTTATTGATGGTTGATTATTCATTAGTTATTTATTAATAACCTCTCTGGAGGTGTTTGAGGCCAGGCTGGACAAGGCACTGAGCAGTCTGATCTAGTGGGAGGTGTCCCTGCCTATGGCTCAATGATCTTTAAGGTCCCTTCCAACCCTGATATTCTGTGATTCATTGAAATTTTCCCAGCTCTACTGTCTTCTCATTGAAACTATAGTTCAGTGAAACTAATTATTTCCTTGGATTATTTTTTCTAGCTATAGAAAAATTCAGCATAGAAAAAGATATTTAAATTTATAACTCTTAGAGGTTACAGAAAAAATTGCTTATTTTGGTCTTATGAAAAACATAATTTTATATTCAGTTCTAGAATATTTTTTTGTACTTGCTTTGAAATCCTTACAGCTCAATGAGGGTTAACAGAAATTTCTGTTAAAAACAATGTAGAATGCCAAGGTTAAAAACGAGACTTTTACAGAAATTAAATGCTTTAAATTAAAATTTTTTATTTCTTTCAAGAAGTGATTTTAGACATTTTGTTCTGATTTAGTATTTGGTCAGAATTAAATCGTACTATTGCCTGGAAGTCCTGAAAAAAGCTTGCTGTGTGCTGATGTTTGCAAAAAGAGCATCAAGGTGTCTGCTTGCATTTTAAGCATCAGCAATTCAACAGCAAAATACCTTCATTGTTATGGAACTAAGTCATACCCTGAACCTTCTTATTTATTTTCTGCTCTTCCAACCAGTTATATTTAATTTCTGAAGGCAGCCTGGAGGGAAGATCAGTTCCCTTTAGTATTCTTTGTGTTTTCTGATAGATAATAAATTCTCATTGTTATTGCAAAAGAATTGAGCAGGTATGAGCAGTCTAGTGGGAATGACTACAAGACATCAGGTTACCTCCTCCTCCAGCAGATTTATTTCAAAGGCCCTGTACTGGTTTATGCCAGCTTAAAATTTAGCTCTGTTTTATCTTCTGATAGATTATAATCCCACCTGTGTACTTTAAATCAAGGAATTTGACTTTTCTAAAGACTCCTGAGCATCTCTTTGGTGCCTGTAGGGTGTTGGACTTGCAGTACTAGGGCAACCCATGCAGGTCAGGACTGCCTTGTTCTTGTGGAACTCAGACTTCATCTGTTACTTATTTGTACCTTATCTTTAGGAGATAGATCCTGCCAGCTGGGAACCAGTGTTCTACACAAAAAGATTCAATGTTTTGTTTTCAACCTTTTGATTTTTGTTGAGAATAATTTCCCATTCTCTCTTCATTTTCTTAGCATGGCGCAGATATTCAAGACACTCAACAGCTGGTTCTGGTGGGAGAATATCTGGATGCCCATCAACTGCACATGGGACAATTTTGTAGACCGTGATGGACTTGTCTTTCCAAAAGCACATGAGTTATATGCCACCATACCCTATGCTTTTGTATTGCTGATAATCCGTTTCTTCATGGAAAGGTAAAAAAACCAAACATATTTCATGCTAAAAAGTGGTGAAAAATAAGATTTCAGTGCTCTTGTTTTCAGTAAAGATGGCTTAGTTGGGAGTTTGCTGGGAAGATCTAGTGCTGATAAAGCAACAGGTGAAAAAATGGGGAATAGTTTCACTGTCAGGACCATTTGGCTGTGATTCAATCTGGAAGAAGATTTGTATCTAGCTCTTTTATAACACCAATTGGGTAATTCTAATTACATCCTGTCACTAGAAGTACAATTAATACAGACTCATTTAGATTTCCTTTTTGTTTTTTTTCCTCTGGTTGGATGGGTGTTTGCCTTCCAAACCTTTGCTTTTGTTTGGCCTGCCCCCAGAGTGCTGATAGATTCCAGGTGTTTCACTGCAGCAAAACTGGACAGACTGGAGGGATCTCAAAGCTTCACGTGAACATTTCATGCAGATCTAGAAATGCTGATTGCTGATTTTTCTCACTTTGGCACTGAAAGATGGATTCTTTCTGCAGCTGGAATCTTGTGGGACAAGCAGGAGTTGACTCCACAGAAGAAAGCTACAAACAGATTAAGATTTGCCGTGCTGTGACTTATTTGTGCTTTTTTTATTTTTTCTCTATAAGAATGTGATTAGTAGGGTTTTTTATAATTATTTTGGGGCAGAATGAGGAAATTTGGAATGTTGTAAATTGGACAGACTTAAAATGGAACCAGATAAAATCATTCATATTAGAGATCAAAAGTAATTTGGATCATATGTTTCTAACCATTCATGGTGTCTCCTGAGTAAATGCTTGCCCAGCTGTGTCTCACCACGATGCTATTGGAAATGGCTCATGTGAATAATCAGCCCACACATCTGGCCAGCAGTGAGTGAATCTGCCTGTGAAGGAGGAAAACTCTCTGCTGCTACAAGTAATAAGGAATCAATTGCTGATATCAGCAGGAGTGAGAAGGACTTCTTCCAGAAAATCCTGCCCTGAGTGGAAGAGTGGAGGATTTGGCATGTTCTGCAGCAGCTTGTATTGAAAAATGGAAGAGAAAGAGGAGCTCTCAGTCTGTGGAGGAGTTTCTGTGTGCCACAAGCTGCAAGTACAACCAAGTGTCTCCAGTGAATGTGCTAAGTGATTGTCTGCCACTGGGGAAAAGTATCCCAGTAGCATCTCACATGGAGACACCATCTGTCATGGTTTCACTGTCCCTTAACTACTCCTTAACACCAGTTAAGGCTCTGGAAAACAAGGATGCAAAAATCAGGATCTTTCCTCTAGTTTTATAGCATTTCAGAATCTCAGACTTAAGTCCTCGGGTCTGATTTTTTTCTCATATAACTACTAAAATCTGTTTTGGGGTTACTTAGGGGAAGAATAGTTTCTCTCATTTTGCACTGTCATACCCTATGGCAGATTAAATTGCTTCAGATTTCTTTCCTTCATAGCTAGGCATGAGAATAAGTAAGGTGTTATAACTGAAGTCTTTAAAACTGTGTCTTAAAATTTTTCATTCTATATCTTTGCAGATATGTTGCTATACCTCTAGCCAAAGCCTTAGGTATCAAGAATGTAAGACGTGTGAAGCCCCAGCCTAATCCTGTTTTAGAGAGTTATTTCCGGGAGTGCTCAAAACATCCGTCTCAAGTAAGGATTCTCATACTTCAGAAACTAATTTGGGTTTTGGAAAATCCCACTCTTACTGCTTGAATCAACTCTTACCAATGACATCATGGGATGAGTTCCAGCTGATTGACAGATGACTTAATTTATTTGGGTTTCTGTTGCTGTTCTGCTGACAAAGTTATATTCTATCCAAAAGAGAAAATCTCTGTAAGATGTTTAATTTTCTGGCATGCTGTTCTAGGTTAGGCTGTTAATAATATTTCCAGTGAAGATCAGTGCTCTGTCTTTAACTTAGTCTATCTGGAGAAAACATCAGCTGACATCTGTTGCTGGAAAGTGGTATCAGATTTATTGCAAGCAATATTAGAACACTGGCATGGAAGCTTTTTGATCTGTTGAATTGCTGCCTGGTTAATCCTGCCTTATGTGAGAAAGTCAATCTTTCTATACCTGGCTGTTTGCTTTTAAAATTGAACAAGGAAAAAATAACATCCAGTGTTTATTATCTCAAAAAATGAGGCAACTATATTATTGATGGGAAACAGGTACTTTGTTGTGAAGGCACTGTCAGCAAGTTAACTGCAGTTAGCAATCAGTTGCTGTGTTCCTACACTCTTATTTCTTTTCAAAATGTATTTTCTAATCATGAGGGATGTGACAAATATTGATATGTGTGACTTTGCTTTCCCTCCCTAACTCTGCTATCCTATTACTGTCTTTTGCCTGATATCACCAGGATTTGATGTGTTCACATCAAAGTTCTCTATCTATCTGGGCAAGTATCCCAAACTGTTTCATATTTTCCTTCTGCATGTGTACACTTTGACAATTAATCTCTGAGCATTTTTATACTCATCAGTACATGGGAAAGATTTAGGCTGCCTCCATTAGGTATCCAGCTTGGGGAAAGCATGCAGAGGCCTGGCTGGCAATTGAGGATGTCTCAGCTCTCATGGTCTATCAAAACAGTCATTATTTGTGCAAGGCAAGTAGAGAGCTCTCCAGCCAGCAGGATGGGTTTGGGCACAGAGTTTGCTCTCCTGCCCTCCTTGGAAGCTGAGGTGCCTCTGCTCACATACCAGAGTTTTCCCTGAGGGCAGGATACCAACTGAACTAGACTCACCTTGGTGTGGAGGCTTCCATGCTGCCACCCACTATTTGCATACTAGACTTGCTGGGAAAGAGCTTCCCCAGGGATGAGTCAAACACTTTGGCTCCTGCCACAGCTCCAGGGGTGATCAGCTCACACCAGCTGCACTTTGGGATGGAGGAGAGAGTTCCTACTGCCTTGTACCTAGCACATGGCTGAGCTGCTTCATCCTCAGAGCACACAAAGCAGAGGCAGCTGACTGTTACACTCAAATGTGCATTTCTAGACAATTCTCTAGCCCTGATTTATTTTTAGATGTCAAAAGGCAGTCTGGATTTTGCTCAGGATGATTAAAATGACTTGCTCTGTGCCACAGAAGGACATTCATTTTGACATCAGAGCATAGGTCACCTTAATTCCAGGCCTGCATCTCACCCACAAGATTTGTGTAATTACAATTCATTAGATGAAATAAGATTCTAGGCACAATGTTGATGTATGTTGATACCTGGCATTTCCTCTTCCAGCTTAGCCTCTTGCTCAGCAGTGGAAGTTACATCTTTGAAACAATCAGAAGCCACCACAAAGACTTTGTGAACTTTGTGCACTTTGTGAACCTGTTCACATCATGCCTGCTTTATTCATGTCACTTAGTGCCTTGAAAATGTAAAGTTGCATCTTGGAAACAATCAGAAGCCACCAGGAAGGCAATAGTGTGCAGCTTGTGAACCTGTTCACATCATGCCTGCTTTATTCATGTCACTTACTGCCTTGAAAGTGTAAAGTTTCCTTGAACACCACTCAAAAATGAAACCAGAAAGCCTGTTGCAGGGTAAACCCCCTTAGATATTTAATATTAGTAATATTTTTAAACTAAGACCTTACAACAGTGAGAAGCTGATCTGTGAGTTGTAAAATAACACTGGGGAACATCTTGTTGCTAACACTGTTCCTTCTTTTTGCAGTCAGAGATTCAAGGCCTTGCCAAAAAGTGCAACTGTACAGTCCATTTGGTGGAGAAGTGGTTTAGGAGACGGCGAAACCTTGAGATCCCAACTGTGCTTCGGAAATTCCAGGAAGCCTTGTAAGAAAAGACAATGCTTTTGATTTTTATTGCTGATTCTACTGTTTTGAAAAATCATTTGAGATCCTCAGGTGCTTTTTAAGAGGGGAGTCTTGCTTTCAGAAAGCTAAGTCCATCTAATGAGGGGTTTGTGTGTGCACACAAATTGAAGGGATCTAGTAGTGTTTCTTCAAATGATGTGAATTTAGAAGATTGTTTTTAGCAAGAAGCTGTTAATCTAGGCTCAAAAATATTGTATAGTTTTCTTTATTGTGTAATAATGGATAATATGCTCTCAGTAAATAATACTTCATGGAAACATAGAGGATAGAAGAATATTTCTTTGTCAGCCAGTAATCACATGGGAGCAAAAATGCTTACTCTTGATTGTGAGATAAGTGATAGGTGCCACAGCTTGAATGTGGGACACCATTCCAAATCTGAGCTCAACTATGCTGATGAGTGGGCCATTGAATAATTTAGAGTGATAATAATGAATATGTAAAAGGTTTCCAAACCTCCTGCATATAATTGAAACCTGGAAAAGCATTCAAAAGTTTGATTTTTTTTTTTTCCCCCAGATGTGTGAGAACTTCTGTAACCCTCAATGTTTTCCTGTTTAACTATTCCTTTGTTGTCTAAAATACACACAGTGCAAATCCCCAAATGGGCCTGACTTTTCTGACATTGCTCATCCCTTTTTATTACTGCAATTAAGTTGCCAGTGTAAAACACTAGCCTGTTGTCCTGTATAGTTGGATTTTTGACATAATTAAGTAAAAAAATTTGAAGAGCAAAAAGGAGAAGCAAAGTTGTCTTAGTCATGACAGAAAGGCTGGGAGACAGATGTTGGTATGAGGAGGAGAGAAAAATTCACACCAACTTCTTTTAGTGTAGATTACTTGAAGGATTATCTTAAGAACTTAAGGGTTAAAAGTACAACTACTGCTCACCTTTGAGTATTTTATCAAGATTTTGAGTGTGAATCAATATGGTAATAGAATCATAGAATAGTTTGGGTTGGAAGGGACCTTAAAGATC
>VZTY01023305.1:0-11951 GCA_013400935.1 Turnix velox | reverse complement strand
TTGTTGCCTTCTTGGCTGCGAGTGCACACTGCTGGCTCATGTTGAGTTTGTCATCAACTGTCACACCCAAGTCTTTCTCTACGGAGCTGCACTCAAGCCACTCTCCACCCAGCCTGTATCTGTGCTTGGGATTGCTTCCACACAGGTGCAGGACCTTGCACTTGGCCTTCATGAGGTTGGCTTGGGCCCACCTCTCAAGTCTGTCAAGGTCCCTCTGGATGGCATCCCTTCAATCTGTTGTATGAAGGAAGGTGTATAATAACAAGCATAAATCCTGTTGATGAACATGTTTGTTCCTCTGAAACCTGACTAAGGAAACTGTCCTGGCAAAATGCCATCTAATTTTTTCTACTGTTGTTTTGTGGATTATTTAACGTTGTTATCCAAGTGACAGTAAGATTTCCTGCTATGGCTAGAAGACCTACTTCACATGGATACACATCTCTAGCAATACACAGCCAAAGATTGAAATTAAAATGCTTGGCAGCTTGAGTGGGAATGAAGTAAACGGATTTCTCTTGTGCAATTTTGTGACCCTTGCTCTGCTCTTTGTCAGTTAATTGAATTGGATATAATTCTGAAGGCAACAGATGAGGAGCAGAATTATTCCAGTTAATAGGCAGTGTTGTGTGAGTGTTATGAAATTTTTAAAAGCCTGCAATCTCAAGGATAATTTTTTTTTCTGAATCACAAGAAAAATCTGATGAGCCAGATCTAAAATCATACTTAAGCTATTAATGCTCCCAGTTAAGCAACCCTGGAGTTGGGAAAGCCCTTTGTGTGAAACCTTCCCTTCTTTAAAGGACTTAACAGCCTTTAACTTCACCTACTAGATTCTTTTTTGTTGAATTCAACTAAGACAAAAGATTAGTGAAGTAAGAAAATCCTTCTGCACTGCTCTCTCTGCTGGCCAGGTTCAAAGCTTAAAAGGCTCTGAACTCAGGTAAAAATTTAGTGAATTTGGATGATGCTTTAGATTTTGCTCACCAAATTAAAATTTTGACTCTAAAATTGAAAAGGAAAATGATTGGTTTTTACCAGTGTATGAAGTGGCAATTTTATAGTTGTTTCCTTGGCTTCATTCACAGGTTGAGACATTTCATGTCTGGCTTCTGCCAGTCTGTTTCCTCATCTTTTATTTACTTCTCTTGTAAAATGTTGGCTTCATCTTCAAACATTTAGTTCTTTCACCTGGCATTTCAGCTTCCCCATAATACAGGGCTCTTACCAGACAGGTTCTCACCATCTTCTCTTATATTATACTTCATTAATGTTTACTAAACAATCTCATACTTCTCAAGCCAGTCTTCTTCTTGAGGTGCTCTCTCCTTTTTAGTAAATACAGCTTTTCTAGGAGACTCTTGCTCCCCTCTGGGATACTTAGAATCATAGAATAGATTGGGTTGGAAGGGACCTTAAAGATCATCGAGTTCCAACCCCCCTGCCATAGGCAGGGACACCTCCCACTAGACCAGGCTGCCCAGTGCCCTGTCCAGCCTAGTCTTGAACACCTCCAGAGAGGGGGCATCCACAACCTCCCTGGGCAACCTGTTCCAGTGTTTCACCACCCTCACTGTAAAGAATTTCTTTCTTATGTCTAGTCTAAATCTATCCCCCTCTAATTTATATCCATTGTTTCTAGTCCTCCCATCCCATATTATGTTTAAAAATTCCTTCCCCTGCCTTTCTGTAGGACCCCCTCAGGTACTGAGAAGTTACTCTGAGGTCCCCTCTGAGCCTTCTCTTCTCCAGGCTGAACAACCCCAACTCCTTCAACAAGAAGAAGCTCAACAGAACTTCTTGTTCTGTAAACGTTCTCACAAGGTCTGGGGGTTTGTGCTTGTCTCTATGATCACGACTTTCACCCTGTGAAGCCCCACAGTGTAATGCTACTCATCTTGAACTGCTTTGAGAAAGGTCAGGTTTATTGCTGTCAAGAAGAGTGGAAAGGAAGAGGTTTTCCATCACTTGTTGAAGTGGGAGTGGGAATACTCTTGGCTCCAGCCACACCTAGTCCCAGGGATGATAACTCCCACACAGGCTCCATAGTCATTACAAAGCTGATTGCTGGCTCCAATCACAGAGTCCTGGTCTGACTTATAAAAGCAATATAGTTTCAGCCTACTGAGATACACAAGGACTTCTTTTTCCCTTTGCTGATTTACCCGTTTGGTGATAAAAACCTGTAAGTTTTGTCTGCCTTGATAAATTAAAGCCTCAAAAACCTTAGATCACCCTAAATTCTGGCAAAGCTTGTCTGAAGCAGAGGTTTGTAGTTAATTCAGACCTCTGTGGCAAGAGAAACTAATCTAGTAGTTGTTCAAGTATTTTAGGGACTCCCCTCTTTTCAACAATTAATTGCTGGGTTAATTTCTTTTCATCTCTCTAAAAACAAGTCACTGTTGTTGTTCAGTGTTTTGAACAGATTGGAAAGTACATGCCACGTGGCTGAAAGCTCTTCTGGTGTTAGGGAGTTGGGAGATGGTCCCTCTAGGATATGTCCCTTGGACTAAGAACGAGTATGAAAGATCAGTATTATCAAGCATTAATTTTTAGGAGACCTACTCATCTGCTGTGACCTTTCAGTTGCTGGTGCCTGCCTGGGAAATGACTGCTCTAATCACAATCAAGATATCTGTACTGAGATAATGGGAAAAATAAATTGCTAATTGAGCAATTAGTCAAAGCTTAACTATTTAAATATTAGTAATTCATGTATAGTCACATATGTGACAACCCTTAACACAGAGTGTGAGGGCATGTTGATGTGAAGATTGGCTTCAATATAGAGTGATTGGCAGGAAACTGACTCAGGACTATTATTTTTTTCATTTTAATTTTGCAGCTGGCGATTTTCCTTCTATCTTACAACCTCCATAGTTGGATTTCTATTTCTCTATGATGTAAGTTAACTTTTGAAAGTTTTTTTTTTCTTATATTCTAATGCTCTTGGCAAGTAAGGAGTGATTTCTTGAAGCACACTAAAAGTCTCACTGGTTTCAGTGGCTGTCTTCTAGATTCTGTATGCACTGAGGATTTACTTAGCTTTTAAATTATCTCTTGAACCTCAATAATAAGTAATAATAAAGCAGTTTAAGTAATTTATATTTTAAAGGAGAATTTTAAGAAGTCAGATGACTTAATATGCCTTGTTAACCCCTATAGTTGTATTTAATGGTGGTGTTTCTCCCAAAAGAGGCCACAAACCCTTTCAGGCAGTGTTTTTGGGGGTTACAGCAATGGTGTGTGTCATGGCTGTTGCTGCTGAGTCAGAAGTTGAGAATAACTGAGAGGAGAGTGCTGCTTGTAATGCTGTGAGCACTGTCTGCAGTGTCACTCATGCTTCTCTCGGGCAACAGAGCAGTTCTCAGCATGTCTGAGTTCATCTGGCTCTTCTCCCCAAAAACTATTTATCATCAGGAGCCAGTGGTGCATTTGGCTGGTAAACAGCAAAACCTGATCACTGTGGCAACATATCTTGAGTAACTGCATTAATAAAACACACCCACTGCTTTGGATGATGAAATAAAGAACTAGAATGTTTCAGGTGTCCCTGAGAAGAAGCCAAAAATGCTGGGATTGATGTTAATAAATCTGAGATGTGAGATTGGTGGGAAACCATTATCAAGACTTAAAGATTTTTAGTTTTTCTCACTTAGAGAAATGTTAAGTATTAAGAATTTTGAGTTAAAGGTGACATTATTGCTCAGCTGATCAGTCTGTGAATCATCTGTCTTCCCCAGAAACCTTGGTTTTACGACATATGGCAGACGTGGGTTGGCTATCCCTTCCAGGTGAGTTTTTTGGCATTGTTCCATGGGCCCTCAGGCCTTCCAGCTATTTCCCCACTGAAAGGGGCAATAGGGAGAGCTCTCTCTCCCAAGGGGCACGCCTAGAGAGGAGCAGCACCAGAGCCTTCTACCTTTCTCTGCTATCTCCTGCTGACTGTAGCAGGACTTCTCTATCATCTACTTGTGCTGCAACTCAGCTCTCCAGCTAGACCACTCATGTTTCCACCCATGCCAGGTTTCCCAGTTGCACAGAGGAGATGCTATCTGTGTTATGGGTTTCAGTGTAGAGCTTCTCATCTTGCACCAGGCTTTTATGGTGCTCTCAGGCACCCCAGAAGGTTATGCCAAGCAGCTGGGCAGGTGGAGGGACCCTGGCAGTGATTTGGTGTGCATAGAATCATGGAACCATGGAACCAATGAACCATAGAATCGTTGGGGTTGGAAGAGACCTTAAAGATCATGGAGTTCCAACCCCCCTACCATAGGCAGGGACACCTCCCACTAGATCAGGCTGCTCAGTACCATGTCCAGCTTGGTCCTGAACATCCCCAGAGAGGGGGCATCCACAACCTCTCTGGGCAACCTCTTCCAGTGTTTCACCACCCTCACTGTAAAGAATTTCTTTCTTATGTCAAGTCTAAATCTACCCCCTTCCAATTGACATCCGTTGTTTCTGGTCCTCCCATCCGATATCTTATTAAAAAGTCCTTCCCCTGCCTTTTTGTAGGACCCCCTCGGGTATTGATAAGTGCATAAAACAAGTCCCTGCATTGATAGATGGAGAATGGCTTCACAATGACTTCTGCCATCTCCTTCATCACCTTTGGGAGCATCCCATTAGGATCCATGGATTTGTGAATGTCCAGGTTGCTGAGTTGGTCCCTAGCCACATTTCCTCTTTATCCTGACTTCCTTTGGGGTCTCAGGGGTGAGATGCTCCTCAGGACAACCTTCAGCAGCATAAACTGAGATAAAGAAGGCATTCAGTAACTCTTCCTTCTTTGTACAACTACAGAGCTCAATTTTATCAAGATTTTGAGTGTGAATCAATATGATAATAGGCATAAATCCTGTTGATAAACGCACATCTGTTGCTCTGAAACCTGACTGAGGAAACTGTCCTGGCAAAATGACACCTAAAGTTTATTTCTACTGTTGTTTTGTGGATTATTTAACGTTGTTATCCAAGTGACAGTAAGATTTCGTGCTATTGATAGAAGACCCACTTCACATGGATACACACCTCTAGTAATGCACTACCAAAGACTGAATTTAAAATGCTTGGCAGTTGGAGTGGGAATGAAGTAAATGGATTTCTCTTTGTGACCCTTGCTCTTGGACCATTCATCCCCGGCCCCACGTTGCCTTTAAGGTGGGCAACGTCTTGCTCCAGAAGTCTCTGCCACAGCTTCTCTGATGGTCCCGAGCCTTTCTACTTCTTCCCGGAGATCTGCCACCGCGTTGAGCGAGTATTTCCCGTGCTCACGGTTCCCAGAACTGCCCCTCGATAGCGGCGAGAGGCTCCTGCATCTCCCGCAGCCGCTCCCCGGGACAGCGGAGCTTCTCTCTCACCTCTCTCTGCGCTGCCGCATCCTTTCTGACACTGGGTGGAAGCGCAGTCTCCAGCAGCTGGAGACCATCGTTAACTCCTCGTTAACACCCGGTTCCCCCCGCCCTTGTTAACGGCAGGGAACACCCCCTCCCCGCTTGTTTCTCCCCTTGAAAAATCCCCTTTTATCAGTGGTGAGTTCTTGCCCCGTTTCAAAGTGCCGCCGGTGGCAGCGGCTCCGCCCCGCTCTCCATCACTGGGTACCACCTCCCGGAGCTGCCTCCCAGCTTCCTCCGCCTTCCAACCCCCCCAAAATCACATAGAATCATACAATAGTTTGGGTTGGAAGGGACCTTAAAGATCATCAAGTTCCAACCCCCCTGCCATAGGCAGGGACACGTCCCACTAGATCAGGCTGCTTCAAAAAATTATTAACTTTTTTTTTGGTGCCGAGATTCCCCTCCCCAGCACGGACTGGCCTCCACTGGAGCTGCCTTCTTGCCCACCTGCCAGAGGTTCTTAGGTGCTCCCAGCTCCTTTTTTAAATAAATCCGTGACCCATCACTCTCCTTTCTTATCCCTGTCTTAGACAAGGGCCAAGACTAAAAGGAGTCTTCCTGCCAGCTGATTTTTCCCAGCTTCTCTTACCCGTGGGATCTGGCAACCAAGGCTACTTCCTACCACTTGGGAAACTTACTGAACCAAGGGAATGGCCAAGCTTTAGCATTTACGTAGACGCAATTCTAGAATAAATAGCTGATATTTCAGTCATGGGATGAGTGAATGCTTAAAGTGTTAATTGTCCACCAAAATGGAGAGCTTAATTTCCATGCAGTTGTTTGTAATTAAATGCAGAAGCACTCTGCGTGTAGTTCTCTGACAGAAACACAGAAAAAAAAGCATGCTAAAATTCAGAGGTGGGGGTGGAACTCTACAAACTAAGCTTGGTCTGAGTAAAAGTTAAAATATTTGGCTCCCAGAACATTCTTTTTAATGAAGCCCAGAACAGGGGTTTAGTTTAGTTTAATTTTTTTTTTTAAGCGAGACTCAGTAGAGAAGTGAAGAAAGGGAAAAAAAGAAGTCATTTCACTTGGCATTGAATTTTTGCTGTTCTCAGTTAACTGTGGTTTTTCTTATTACAGAGCGTGCTGCCGTCCCAGTATTGGTACTACATGGCTGAGATTAGTTTTTACTGGTCCCTCTTATTCACACTTGGGATCGACAACAAAAGGAAGGCAAGTGATTGAGCTTGTTTGTAACTTCCATCTCTGTTTTTGAGAGGTGAGAAAAAATGTTTAATGAGTAAAAGCACTGTCCTGATACTGGATTTGGTGCAGCCACATGAGGGCAGCATCATCCTATCCCTGGCACACCTGCACGCATCCCTGGATGTCTGTGTGTGATGTCTTGATTGTCACTTCATCTGCTCAAATAAACCAACTAAGTCCAACCCTTGAGATTTACCTTTTTCCTTCTCTTCTTCATAGGATTTTATGGCTCATGTTGTTCATCACTTTGCAGCCATTGGGTTGATGAGTGGCTCTTGGTGTGCAAATTATGTACGTGTTGGGACACTGGTGATGTTTGTGCATGATACTGCAGATTTCTGGCTGGAGGTAACACTGCTATCCTTTATTTTTTTGCAGTTTTGTTGGTGTTTGGGGAGATTTTTTGTTGTTACCCAGGTTCTATTCAATGCCATCTTTTAATGTTTTTAGCCCCGAGTTGTCTATGACCCTTTCCTATCCCAGCAGAGCTTCACAGATTCATAAATTTTAAGATTAAAAAGATCTTCCAGATAATTTAAGCTGTAACAGAATCCTGTATGATAAAAGAGCAAAAGATAAAATCCATCAGTACAGAATGGGGATTATAAATTCCCTGTCTTGNAAAAAGCATGCTAAAATTCAGAGGTGGGGGTGGAACTCTACAAACTAAGCTTGGTCTGAGTAAAAGTTAAAATATTTGGCTCCCAGAACATTCTTTTTAATGAAGCCCAGAACAGGGGTTTAGTTTAGTTTAATTTTTTTTTTTTAAGCGAGACTCAGTAGAGAAGTGAAGAAAGGGAAAAAAAGAAGTCATTTCACTTGGCATTGAATTTTTGCTGTTCTCAGTTAACTGTGGTTTTTCTTATTACAGAGCGTGCTGCCGTCCCAGTATTGGTACTACATGGCTGAGATTAGTTTTTACTGGTCCCTCTTATTCACACTTGGCATCGACAACAAAAGGAAGGCAAGTGATTGAGCTTGTTTGTAACTTCCATCTCTGTTTTTGAGAGGTGAGAAAAAATGTTTAATGAGTAAAAGCACTGTCCTGATACTGGATTTGGTGCAGCCACATGAGGGCAGCATCATCCTATCCCTGGCACACCTGCACGCATCCCTGCTTGCTTGGATGTCTGTGTGTGACAAGTCTTGATTGTCACTTCATCTGCTCAAATAAACCAACTAAGTCCAACCCTTGAGATTTACCTTTTTCCTTCTCTTCTTCATAGGATTTTATGGCTCATGTTGTTCATCACTTTGCAGCCATTGGGTTGATGAGTGGCTCTTGGTGTGCAAATTATGTACGTGTTGGGACACTGGTGATGTTTGTGCATGATACTGCAGATTTCTGGCTGGAGGTAACACTGCTATCCTTTATTTTTTGCAGTTTTGTTGGTGTTTGGGGAGATTTTTTGTTGTTACCCAGGTTCTATTCAATGCCATCTTTTAATGTTTTTAGCCCCGAGTTGTCTATGACCCTTTCCTATCCCAGCAGAGCTTCACAGATTCATAAATTTTAAGATTAAAAAGATCTTCCAGATAATTTAAGCTGTAACAGAATCCTGTATGATAAAAGAGCAAAAGATAAAATCCATCAGTACAGAATGGGGACTGGAAATACTGAATTACTCTTGTTTTGCTGTTTAAAATTAGACCAAGCTGGCTAGCCCACGAACATTTTGTCGTGACACCAATTCTCAAGCTAATGTAGCAGCTCAAATTTTGGCTGCTTTTCCAAACCAGCTTCATTTTGTCAGCATTCACAGCACTGTGTTGACCCAAGGGATGTATGTGCATGACATGCTGTACAATTCTGTCTGCAGACACTCAGCTTCTCCCTGAACAAGCTATTACAGGTATCTAGTGGCAGAGGAAAAGTTCATTCCTCTGCAGTGAAGGGGAAGACCCTTCCCTGAGCCAAGTATCAATATTTAGAAATAATTAAGATTAATAAGTGTCTTATTAATGCACTGCATGTGGTCACAGAAACTTGCTGCTGGTTTTTTTTTTGGAAGAGGAATAATCACAGTGTTCTGTTTAGTAGTTATCCAGGTTTTATCACCCCACAATTAAGAGCAGAGTTTCATCACCTCCTGTTGGTGGCACTGCTGGCATAAGCAGCCCTTGGAGGCTGTTATCTGTCACGGTTTCTCTTCCTGATACTGTGTGTGTTGTACTGGAACAACTAATTACTGGGTCGTGCAATTGGGAGGGGTCCAGATTAAACATGTACATACAAGATTTTTAATCCTGAGCTGCTTTGTGATCCAATTAACTGAGTGGCCTTACAAAGAGTTGACCTGACAGCTGACAGAACGGGTAGTACAGCCCTTTGGAAACTGAAATTGGGTACCAGAATTGCCTAATTCAGCCCTGCCACTCAAAAAATTAAATAAAAATCGAAGCAAACTGATGAAACTAAAATGGGTGCTAGAAGATTTACTTGGGAAGGGCTGCTTCATTCAGCAGTGCCTAATGTGGTTCTAACAGGAAGAATTGAGGGTTGTACCATACAGCTAAGGGAAAAGCAACAATTATAGTATTTTCTAGTGGGACAGAGACCAGCATGAGGATCTCCAGCTCTTAAAAAGGGGAAAAGAGAAGTTCAATTAGGCTAGAGAAGGGTTAGTAGCACATTTTTGGAAGAGGGTCTGTGGACAAGGGGTCATTGCCACTCCTGAGTGTACAGATGTGACCAGCAGCTTCTCTTTGATTCAGCCCCTTGTGAATCTGGTACAGGAATGAGGGATGAACCTCCTGTTTTCATAAGTACTTTGTGTTTCCATGACACTTTTCTGTTCTAATAAGTGAGCTGTTCTTCAGGCCTTTGATACAGAGTCTTTTCTTTAAGATAAAAGGAGAAATATAAACAAAGAATCTGTTTTGATGCTGCTTTATGAGGTATCAGTACAATGATTGCTCTACACGTCAACCAAGGAGGAAATTTTCTTCCTGCTTAGGTGGAAGATGAGTCCTTGTTTATGAAAATGCAGAAAGGGACTTATTTCAGGGAATATTTACAATACATTTGATGGTTTTTATTCCATGCAGGCAGCCAAAATGTTTAATTATGCTCACTGGGAGAAAACGTGCAACGTGCTCTTTATCATCTTTTCTATTGTATTCTTCATCACAAGGATCATCCTGTTCCCCTTCTGGTAAGCAATATTTAATGTAGTCACAGGCTTTTATTTAGTTCTCATTTCCTTTGAGATATTGTTATTGGTTCCAATGAGAAAAAGAGAAGAGTTAAATGTGCTTTTAAAGAACAGAAGCAGAAATTTTTGTTACTGTTGGCTGCTAAAGGCCATTATGAAAAGCTGACAAAAACTCCTTATTTTCTTTAGGAATTGAAGTAAAAATAGATTTTTTTTTTTAATTAACCTCTTGAAAATATGCTACCTTAAATAAAGGCTTTTATATATTTAACTTGTTTTCATTAATTCCAGTTAAATGCTATGAGCTCCTGCATTTTCCAGGGGATTGAGGTACTTAACTAGGAGAAATAATTCTCTTTCATTCCATCCCTCCTGCTGTACCTGCAAAGTCAGAGTGCAGTGTAAATTGTGTGACTGTAGATGATTTTTTTTATATTCCTTTTTTTTTTGCTACCTGCTCCTTGAGCAGTATCTCACTTCCCTCACTCACATGAAGAACACTAGGAAAGGCTAAGGTGAAGCAGTTCATTCCTGAAGTCAAATCATAACTTGCTAAAAACTTGCATGACTTTGAGGAGTGCTGTGGTTTAAGATGCATTTGGAGTATCCACAAGGGTGCATAGTGTGTGCTTAATGCTTAACATCTTTAGCTTTTTAAAAAGTGTTTAATGTGTTTCACATTCACTGTTTCATCCACTTGCCTTCATTGCCCCTCCCTGGATGTGGACAAACCCTTAGAGACTCAAGCTGGTTAAATTAATGGTTCTGAACATTGATCAACACGAGGTTTTAATTTCCTGTGGTGTTTTCTTTCAGAAATGCTGATGTCTTTTAGTTTCTTGTTATTTTTTGATTAACTATGCAACTGATCTCCAATCATTTTGCCCCACTGAGTTTCTTCTTCTTGAGCTTGCAACCAAAATGTGATGAGATTAAAGGGACTCAAAAAGCCTCATATGATATAGAAGCAGTGAAGTCTGAAGATGGACAAAACATATGTTAATTAAGAAAAAAGCCCTGTTGCAAAGCCTGTAGGATTTTCTCTGGAGTGTGGATTTCAGATTAGGAAGAATTTGCATTAAAAAAATAAATGGACCAGACAAGCTCTGAGTTGTATCAAGACCACACAGAACTCCTGATGAAAAAGATTTTTTTTCTAACCTGTTATAGAATATTTTCATGCAAAAATCAAGTTTCCCATCTGCTGAGGTCTGTATTTCAGTGGAGATGTTTAATCTGTTAAGACAGGATTGTTAATTAATCTGTTATCTTTGCAGAGCTGTTTGATATTTTGTGGAACTGTTAATTGTTTTGGAATGTGAAATGCCAAATATTTATAAAAAAACACAGAGAAGAAATCTTGCACCATAACAGTGACCTTTTATTTTTGTTATTATTTTTTAGGATTCTTCGTTCCACATTATATCAGCCTACATACTACTCCACAACTCCTGTCATAGCATATTTTTTATTCAATGGGCAGCTATTGATCCTTCAAGGCTTGCATTTATATTGGGGCTACTTAATAGTCAAGATTTTGAGAAAATTCATTTCCGCACAGGTAAGTAATTTTGCTTCTGTGGGAAGGTGTGTTGAGTATGAAACAGCTGCTAATACCTCCAGCAGATTTACTCACAGTTTCTTATTGTTTCCCTGAACTTCTGTGGCAGCATTTTTGATATGAGTCTGCAAAGAGTTGTGCTGTTAAAAATGATGTTTCTTTTGAGGATTGGCATGCAGATATTTAATTGAGGTGACTGCCCTTTTATCTGTAGCAGTTAATGCTAGGAAGCATCTTAAAGACAAAAATTCCTTTCTACCTCTATCAATTGTTGTTTGATGACAGAAGCCATCTTTAATTCTTGGCTAGCTGGATTCCTTCAAATCTTATGTAATTAAACCACTGGATAACACAGGGTTCTCTAAAAGAAAACTTCAGTTACTAACTCAACCCTTGTTAGACTGAAAACTTGCATGTAAGGAACAAATCTGTAAAAGAAATAGCATGTGTATGTATTCTCTAAGTCACTAAAATCTTGCATTTCTTTATTTTACTTACCTATGTTAAATGGCAAAAAAATTTGTGGCTTGGCTTACTTACTATTAGTGGTTTGGGGTTTTTTTCCTTCTTTGATTTTGGCTTTCCCTCTCTGCTGTTCTTGCACAAAACTCTTGCAGTGAAATCAAA
>VZTY01023304.1:4585-23157 GCA_013400935.1 Turnix velox | reverse complement strand
CTGCTCTAGTTTCAAACCCTTGCACCTCATCCTATCACCACAGACCTCATCAAAGATTCTTCCAACATCCTGTAGCCTCTTCAGGCACTGAGACACCACTAGAAGGTCTCCTCATGTCCTTCTCTTCTCCACTTCATCCCAGATGAGGTTGCTCAGAGCCTCACCAAGCCTGGCCTTGGATGTCTCCAGGTTTGATGGAGCCTCCACCACCTCTCTGGGCAACCTGGGCCACTTTTCACCATCTTCATGGAGAAGAACTTCTTCCATATGTCTCACCTAACCCTGCCCTGCTCTAGTTTCAAACCCTTGCCACTCATCCTCTGTCCACAGACACCCTTAAAGAGTCTTTTCCCATCTTCTAGCCCTTTCATGCACTGAGACACCACCCCTGCCCCTCCTCATGTCCTTCTCTTCTCCACTTCATCCCAGATGAGGTTGCTCAGAGCCTCACCAAGCCTGGCCTTGGATGTCTCCAGGTTTGATGGAGCCTCCACCACCTCTCTGGGCAACCTGGGCCACTTTTCACCATCTTCATGGAGAAGAACTTCTTCCATATGTCTCACCTAACCCTGCCCTGCTCTAGTTTCAAACCCTTGCCACTCATCCTCTGTCCACAGACCCCCTTAAAGAGTCTTTTCCCATCTTGTATCCCCTTCAGACACTGAGACACCACTAGAAGTTCTCCTTGGAGTCTTCTCTTCTCCACTTCATCCTAGGTGAGGTCTCTCAGAGCCTCAGCAAGCCTGGCCTTGGATGTCTCCAGGCTTCACGAGGCCTCCACCACCTCTCTGGTCACCCTCATCCAGTGTCTCCCCACCCTCATGGGCAAGAACTTCTTCCTCACATCTCACCAAACCATGCCCTGCTCTAATTTCAACCCACAGCCCCTCATTTTGCATCTCCTTGCCCCCTCCCCATCTTTCCTGGCACCCCTCCATGCACTGGGAGGCCTCTAGAAGGTCTCCTTGGAGACCTCCTCTCCTCCAGCCTCATCTCTCTCAGCCTATCCTTGCGGTAGATGCCTCCCCAACCCTTGCATCATCCCTATGTCATCCTGTATCTCTACTTCACCATCTCTACATCCTTTTCCTCCTCCTCCGCCATCCCTGCGCGGAAGGCCCGCGTCGTTCTGCGCATGCGCGGAGGCCCCGCCACCACCTCCTCCTTCCCGTGATGCCCCGCGCGCGGGCCCTATGGGCGGGCCCAGCTCCACACAAAGGCGCAGCGCTGGGAAAATGGCGGCCACGGCGGCGGTAGCGGCAGCTTCGGAAAACGCCGGCGGCAAAATGGAGGAGCAGGCAGGACCTGTGGCGACAGCAGCGGCGACAGGAGCAACCGGAGTGACGACTGCAGCAGCAGCAGCAGCGGCGACAACAGCGGTTCCGCCTCCACCCAACGGGGCAGGCGGTGTGGGGGATGCGCCCTCCAAAAGGTAAGGAGGCCGCGGTGTAGGCCGCGCCGCCGCCTGGGCCTGCCGCATGCGGCCTGGCCTCACCTCACTTCAGCAAAACCGGCGATGTGGGGTGTGAAGAGAGGGGTTAGAGCCACTTCCATCGCTATGAAGAAGGATTTCAACTTGATTTAGAGTGGCTATTTTATCTAGAAGTGCAGCTGCGCGCCGTGAAACCGAGCGCGGCCTACTCGTGCATCCCGCCGCCTGAGGCCGGGGTGGGGAAGGAGCAAATCCCTCTGTCTGGTTCTTAATTCTTTCAACCCTCAGGGTACAACAGCCAGAGGGATTTTTTTACATTTCCTGCTTAGGTGACGGTTATTTTGGGTTTCAGTGAATAACTTAAAGCCTTCCCTAGAGGTTTAGGGTGTGCCGGCGGGGTGGGTTTTGATGGTGGAAGTTAATCGAGTTTAATTCCCTCAGTGATGGCAGGTTGTAGTGGTTAATTTTTTTTTCTATTCCTCAGACAGTCATCTCTTTTATGGCATTTGGAGCGAGGTGTTTCGTGTTTTGTGGTTGATGATTTATCTCAGGAGTGGGTTAGGAACGAAAGTCAAATGTCTGGGTTGTGGGAGAGGGCTTGAAGTAAGGGTTGTGTTTGTTTGTCAATAAAACATTATTAAAAACTCTTTTTTCTGAAAAATAAAGTTTAGATTATGCTCGAAGGTGAGAGGGCTTGAAGGTGAAGCCGGCTGCAAAGTAAGGGTTGTGTTTCTCTGTCTGTAGAACATTATTTAAACTTCCTTTTTAAGAAAAAAGAGTTTTCAGTAAGGCTTGAAGGTGATGATGGGTGCAAAATAAGGGTTGTGTTTGCCAATAAAACATTATTAAAACCTCTTTTTTTTCTTAAAAATGAAGTTTAGATAAGGCTCGAAGGTGATAGGACTCAAAGGTGATGCCGGCTGCAAAATAGGGGTTGTTTTTCTCTGTGAAATATTATCTAAACTTTTTTTTTAAGAAAAAAGAGTTTTCAGTAAGACTTGAGAGTGATGATGGGTGCAAAATAAAGGTTGCGTTTGCCAATAAAACAATATCTAAACTTTTTTTTTTTAAAAGAAAAAAAGATTTTTCATGAGGCAACAGGTAAACGTGGAGGTGACAAGCAGAAGCAGTTTAAGCTCCTTGTCTGGTGACTCTGGTCTCATTTTGGAAATTTTTATAGTTAGCAAAGCTTTTTAATGCCAAATCCGTGGGATAAAGAGCGCGTTTTTCTTCCCTTGATTTTTGGCCTCGGGCCTCAAGTGCTGGGGAGATAAGAATCAGCGTTTTGAACCTGGTGATCTGTGAGTAATGTTTCAGACTCCGAGGTCGGATCTGCTTTTGGGAGGTGTGTTCCTCAGCATGATATCAGCCAGGCTGCTTTTTGCTGTTGTGCCTGGACATGTTGCATATCTGAGCTGACAAATTTGGATAATAGAGGCCAGTTAAATGATCTATAGTTAATTAGAGATAAAACAGAGTTGGAGTGTCTCAGTTTTAAAAAAATCCCTCTCTCTTCCGTGGAGTGTGTTTTACATAACCAGTTACCCACTTTATTCTGTTTTTTTAAAAGAATCTTTGTTTCCCTGGGATCTTTGCAGTTTTATTAAAGCTTGAGGTGTTTTTAAGTTGGGTTGGGAGTCCTAAATACAGGCTGCAAAAAAAAAAAATCTCTACATTTTACTGCATGGTTCAACCCATGGGAAATGTGAATAGTTCTAGTTTGAGGAATAACCACAAAAAAGTGGGTCTAACTCTTAAAACCAGCCCTAACTTCTGCCTTGTTTCTTCAGCCAAAAAAAGGGGGGCTAACTTTTAAAACCAGCCCTAACTTCTGCCTTGTTTCTTCAGCCAAAAAAAGGGGGGCTAACTTTTAAAACCAGCCCTAACTTCTGCCTTGTTTCTTCAGCCAAATGCAAGCTAAAATTTTAGGACTGTCCTATTTTGAATCTATTTTTGGCTTTTTAATTACCTTCTTTTTCAAGAAATGGCTCAGGAGAAAACAGGATGAATGCCTGGTGAGGAAAATGGGGTGAAACTCATTCTTAAAGATATTAAGTTTATGAAATGGAAAGCTTTGGGTAGATTGAATAGATTTCTGAGGAAATTAGAGGGTCTTCATGACATAAGCTGGCTGATTTTAGGAAATCTTGGTTGTAGTCACTATGTAGCACCAGAATTGTTGGCTGAAAGGTGTGCAGTTGTGTAAATAACATGAATAAATGAAACTTCGGAGTCTTTATTTAGTTTGAAGAATGTATCAAGTGATATTCCAAGAGATGATGTGACTTTGCTCAAACTCCAGAGTTGTTAATGTGTGATTTATCTTTTTCTTTGCTCCTAGTGAAAGTGAACGCCCCAGCCAGAATGAAAAAAGAAAAGAGAAAGGTGTCAAAAGAGGAGGAAATCGTTTTGAGCCTTATGCCAACCCTTCAAAAAGATACAGAGCTTTTATTACAAATATCCCCTTTGATGTCAAGTGGCAGTCTCTGAAAGATCTGGTCAAAGAGAAAGGTAATGTACAACTCAGGTGGCCGAGTGATGTCTTGTCATCTTCCTCATGACTTGCCTTTTGTTTATAAATTTAATGAGTCTAGAAGCTCTGAGTGGACGGTAGTGACATGAGTTTTGTGAAAGTTCTGCTTGAAGTGAAGCTTTTTTTTATTATTTTTGGGTTGTTGCACAGCAGGGTTTGCTGGCAGCCTTCCAGTTGGAGAGTGTTCCTCTGTAGGCACGTTGGCATGAGCTAATAGAAGCAGAGGGGAAAAAAAAAAAATCTTTCTGAAGTGTTTTAATGTCTTCTGGGTGATTAAAGGTAGTTTATTCCCTGCTGATCTGGTGTGTGTAGAGAGAGCTGTGGCCCCAAACCTTGTAGTGATTTTTGTGCTCAGGTGAAGATCCCTGCTGCCATTTGATAGCAGTGAAATGTATTTCAGAGTGACCTGCAAATGAGGAAAATTTGGTTTATGCTTTGCCACGTGCTGCAACACAGATTTGGGAATGATTTTTGTGGTGTTTCCTCCTTCCTTGCTCCTATTGAACTGTCCCATATGATTAGAACTGCCATAATTTGACTGGAGCATCTTTATCTTTTGAGGAAGCTGAAGAAATTGAGCTGGCTGTTCTCAGGTGGTGACAAGTCTAAAAATGACATTATTTCTTTAAACTGAGCCCAGTTTAGCAGTTTTTAAGTCACCTCGGGAGTGCAGTGGAGTGACAAGAACATATTTGGTTTCTCCATCATAAAAATATACTAAAAAAAAAAAATATATATTTAAAATGAATAAAGTAACCATTCCTCTCGTGGGTCACTTCTGAAATACATGGCATCGGTCACAAATGTCTTTCAACTAGTGATCAGTGTTCACTTGTGTTTGAAGGAGGTGAGGGAAGATAGTTCATGTGTTCCAAAGGGTTTTAAAATGTTTGGCTTTGGAGGCAAAATGGATTTGAGTCTGTGTAACGAATTTCAGGACTTTAAGCTTTGGGAAACTTCCATAATTAGAGGCTGTGAAATGTTGACTCTCGAGATTTAGGAATGGCTTTTTTTTTTTTTTTGTAAAAAGAATTAATTTTTAAAGACTGTTTTAACAGGCTCTAATTAGGAAGCATCCCTTGCCTTAAACTATGCTTAATAGGAGTGTCTGTATTGTGGAGATGTCTTAATTTTAAGCACTGTGTTGAATTCCCTTCCCAAGTGTCTTGTGGTTTCTCTCCAGTTCACGTGGATGGAAAAGTCCGGGGTGAGATTGTTTCCTGCCTTGCTGTTCAGCTGCTCATTCCAGCAGATACTCCTAGGGCAACGTTGAAACCTCTTCAGGGCTTGTTTTGGCTAAACATGGAGAGGCATTTTTCTTGGTTTTTGGGACTGCTTTGATACAAGCCAACAGCTTAGATTTGCCTTGTGGTTGAGATTCATTCCAATTAGTCACCAACTCCTCAAATTGCTGCTCTTGTGCTGTGCTTGAACTTGTTCCATCGGTGCTCTCTGAGGCATAGTAGTTCCAAGAACCAGGAATGTGGCCCAAAAACCTCAAAAATCAATTTAAACGTTGGAATTCTTGGTTTGTAAGTGGTAAGAATTAACAGGCCAAATGTTTCAAGGCTTTGAGAGAGCCCAGGGTTGGATGTAGGTGTTGGATCCAATCGCTGTGAAGACGTGAGATTTGGGCAGCACTGGCAGGTTGCTGAAGGTAGGAGGGAGTTCACCTCCATCAGCTGGTTTGAGTCAGTAAGTATGGGTTAGGAGACATGAGCTTTGAGGGCTGCTCATATTTCTGCAACCTGGTTATTTTTTTTCAGAGGCATCTTGAGGTATCTCTGTCTCTCTCAAGAGTGATTCAGTCATTTCAGTGTGTATCTTGGTGAAACTCAATTACAGGTATGCAGTGGGAAGTCCTTGTTAAATGACATTCAAGGATGTTACTTGCTTGAAACTCCCTTTGGATTGGCTGAGAAACAGCAGGTTCTGCCACACTGGTGTGATCAGCAGGTGGTGAAAGGCTTCAGGAGAAGGATGAGGCAGTTCTTCAGCATTTAAGCAGAGTCTAAACCTTAAAAAAAAACATGATTGAATGCTCAATAGAGGTCTTAATCTTTTCCCCAACAAACTGCTGTGCTTGCTGGTAGCTGGTGCAAGTGAGGAGATACCTGTGGTAAAAAGAAACTTGTTGGTTCCTTTAGAAAATACTGAAATTTGTATTTTAAACCATTTTCCTCACCCTTGTACAAGGAGGAGGATTAGCTGTAGCATTATGTCCTGCTCTGTTGCAAATCTGGGAGCTGCTGGCAGTCAAAGCCATGCTTGTGTCACCCTCAAAAGATTCCAGGACACCCCAGGGAGTGTAACTCTGACTGTACCCTTGGGTACCTGGAGCAACTATGCTTGAATTCACCTGAAATTCAGGATATTTAAGAGGAAAAAAGCACCAAAACTTTCCCAGCTTGAACACATGCTGCTTTCTTGCTCCATCTCCAGAAGTTTTAGGGGGCCACAAAGGTTTCAAAAGATTTAACTTTATGCCCTCTTGTTGTATTTGGTGCCTGATTTTTAATTGAAGCTCTGACAAGAGTTACTGGAGAGTCCTGTGGGTTTCAGTGGCTGAAGTTTTATTTGGGCAAGGAGAAAAGGATGAATAAAGAGCCTTAACACTTGACTTGTTCCCCCCCATAATTCAGTAGGGGAACTAATGAATTGCTCTGTTTTCATTAGCCTTAATCATCATCAGAGAGGCAACATCCCATCATATTTAGGAGCTTTTTTGCTCATCTTTCTGCCTAACTTAAGAGATTTATTTCTGAGTGCCCTCTTGTGAAAGTGAATTCCCTTCCCCTAAAGTAAAAGAATAACTTATGAACTCTTCTGTCTCTGCTTTGGGTAGAAGGTTTGTCTTCTGATCTAAATCTTTGTTCATGTATGAAGTGTTTTTCCTCTCTTTTCCCATCTCAAACCCCTCATGTAACTTAGAGGTTACCTTTCACAAGCTTTAAACACTGAAAGAAAGAGAAGCTGTGAATAATTTTGTGTTGAAAATGTGAAGTTTTTGATGGCAGAGTCCTCTTAAACAGGCACCTTGCTCATGGTTCTTTTTATTTCAGTAGATGATGGGGCATCCACTTCATTTGGATTATGTCAAGAGACTTCCACCTCTTAATAATTTACTTTTAACCCTCAAGGCTAAAGAAATCCCTGGTCTGGTGATAAACTCCAGTTCCTTAATTGAGTCTCTTGAAAGTGCTTGAAAGAAATGTTTTGTCTCTGGGTTTTTTTCCCTAAAAAAAACCACTAAAAACCAAAACCAAATGTTCTTTATCAGAAGGAAAAAGCTGCCTGGATCACTGTGAATTTCCTTTGCCCTCTGAAGTGGGTTGAGCCCTTGGCTATCTACTCTTGGTACTTTTCCATGGCTTAATTACCTGTGTAGGTTGCTCTTCTCTGCTTTTCTTCCTTCTTATTCCCAGTGCCTCATGTTCTGTCATACTGTGGCTTGGGATTTAGGAAAAAAAGCCACATCAAACAGTGATCCAGAACAGANTTTTTTTTTTTCAAATTTTCCTTCATCAGCTTCAAACGGTAGTCTTCTAGAAGTGGTGTCAAGTTGAGTTGTTCCACTTATTTTTTTTTTTAAGAGGGGAAAAAGTAGTATTTTTATTGCAGTATTTGTACTCTGGACTTGGTGTCTTGGATACTGAGCTGTTTGTGTCATTCTCTTCCCCTTTTGCTTTCTTTTTATTTGTCTCTTCAGGAAGTTCTGATGTTGTTTGGAGGAAAAGAGCTACTTGAAGATATAAATTTAGCTTTTAATAGAAGTATCTTTAGGGTTTGAATGTGAAGCACTGAGCAAAATTGGCACATGGTGTATTTTCCAAGTGACAGACAACTGCTGGTGTGACAGACTCCTGGAAATCTTGTTGTTCAGAGGTCAGAGATTTGTTAAAAGAGTTAAGTCATATTTAAAATCACATTCAAGCTTGGCAGACATCTCTGGAAGTGCTTGTGTGGATCTAAAGTGAGAATTTGAGCTGAATTCTCTCAGAGGCTGGGGAAGGAGAAGCCTTAAAGCCCTCAGTGGTGTCACTAGGAGCAAAGTCACAGGCTAATCTGCAACTCTGTGACATGGAGAGGTTTTTTATTCTAGGCAATTTGGAAATTTGTTGTCTTTCTGCATAAATTGTTGAGTCACTCTTTGATCAAAGTTTGGTTGGACTCTGGCTGCTGCTCTTGAGATGGATGGCTTCAGAATGTCTTGGTAATGCTAAATATTTAGCAATATTTACCACCAAGAACTAGTCCAGGAGGGCTGTTCCCCCCCTTGGGAAAGAATCCCATCATCTCCCACTGTTCAAATTATGGGATAGAATGAATTCCCTTAGGTTTTATTTAATATTGTTTAGATAGTGAAGCATAATCCAGTGATCCCTTTCGAAAGGGACTTGCTTTTTTACTCTCTACCAGCCTCAAATATTGATGTTTTAGGCTTTGGTTTTGAGTTTCTATTAGACTGTTCCATGGCTGGAATACTAATTGCTAAATTATCCTTTTAAAATAAGAAATGGAGGTTAAAAATAAGGGGGAAAAACAAACAAACAAACAAACAAAAACAATCAAACCAAAACAAACAAAACCCCTCAAAAACCCCCCAAAATCCTTCAGGAAAGATCTTTCATGATGTTGGTTGACACTAAGTGTCCTGTAAATGACTGACCTGGTAGGTCAGGCTGAGCTCCTCTTCCTCTCCCTGTCCCTTGAGATGAGGAAGATTCTGGAATGTGGGACTCCAGTTCCTTCTCCAAATGTGCTACCACCATTCAGTCTGGGCTGTGGTTTCCCACAAATATTGCTTTCCATCTTTTGGCTGAAGCAACTTGGAGGCCTCCTCTTCTTAAATTTAAAAGTTGGACCTTCTAAAAACATAAAACAGTAAAAAATTCATATTTTTCTTAGCTTCTTCTGCATGCCAGTCACTTCAAAGCAGCAGCCAATTTGGTAGTTGTATTCTGGAAGTACATGCCAAGGTGATTTGGTCATCCAAAGGCAATCCTAATCTCATGAGGAGAGGTTCACATGCTTTCCAGTATATTTTACTGGTTTTATCTTGAGAGCAAATCTAGCAAATTACCTAATACAACCTATTGAAGCTAAAAAAACCCCAACTTTATTTTAATGTGGCTTAAAAAATGACATAAAACTCAGTGAAATAGGTTGTAAGCTACTCTCTTGCTGCAGTCTGCCTCCCTTTTAAAAATTTCTTTTATTTGGAGATTTGGATTTAAATCCAGAGAAAAGTTTTTTTGAGTTTTGAGCTGTGGAGACCACATGGGGTGCAGGAAACTTGTCCTGGCAGATTTTCCCATGGGTTTGGATTGCCTGAAGTGGCTACTAAAGATCAAGGAAAGTGATAGTGTGGAAAAATAGCTGGCTTTTGAAGTGGAGGAAAAGCAAGGAAAAAAAAAAAAACCAAAAAACTTCTACTGCATACCTGTAATTGTCCAGTTTTTGAGGTCTAGAGAACATGGAGTGTTTCTGGGCTTTCTTATAAGGCAGAGGCTCCATACCTGGTTGTTGATTGTTCTAAATTCCCATTGTTTTCTTGGCTTTTCTCCCTTGGTATATGTGTCGTCTGGAATCTGATTTGTAGTTGGTGAGGTAACATACGTGGAGCTCTTAATGGACGCTGAAGGAAAGTCAAGGGTAAGTGTTTTTCGAGAGATATTTCTTCTGTGGATATTTTGTACATGACAAATGTGACTTTGTAGGGTGGCCAGGAAGGAAAAAGGAAGTCAGGAAGGCTTGGATGCTGAGTGGTTATAACCCAGGATGGCTCAGAGCTGCTGTTGGGATGGGGAGGAGGTGGGATGGGGCTTTGTTAAAACAGTTGTAGGGCGGTTTTCCACTCAGTTGTAGGGTGGTTTTCCACTCAGTTGTAGGGTGGTTTTCCACTCAGTTGTAGGGTGGTTTTCCACTCAGTTGTAGGGTGGTTTTCCACTCAGTTGTAGGGTGGTTTTCCTCTTTGTTCAGTTGGTGTTGGCTGTTTGAATCCCCCCTCCCCACCCTAGCAGTATGTAGAGATGTATGGAATATTAAGGCAATTCTTGAATTTTTTTTTTTTTGGAAAACATCACTGTAGTGGTTTGTGGAATTTCTGAGGCCAGGTTCTGTAAACTTATGTTTTCCTCGAGCCAATTCTTAAACCTAAAGGTGCCTTCAGAGGTATTTAAGTCCTTAAGTGACAAATCTTGTAGGGGAAAAATTAAAAAAACAAAACAAAGTAGTAGGTGCACACTTTAGGGAAGGTTATGGATTTAAGGTGAGAGTATGGCAAGGGTTTTTGCTGTATGTCAGGGAAGGGCAGGTCTCATTGAGTGTGTGGTATTATTTTTTGGAGAATCTGGACTTAATTCTGGTTGTTAGAACTTGTGGAAGAGTTTAATCCTGTTAAAACAGAAATTCTATCTTTTTGGAATTCGAGATTTGGAGGTTTTTTTGGGTAAGATTACATTTGTTTTTGCTCTTAGGGCTAAATGATGTGATTTGACTTTAAAAAAAAGAAAAAACAACAATAAAAAAAGAAGATATTTTGTGTGATTTGTGCTTTTATTCACTTTATTTCTTCTTTCTTCCCTCTTCTCCTCCTCATTCTTCGCCCCTGGAATCATCTCGTCAGGGATGCGCGTAAGTTCCCTTCTGAATTTTTAGCAACAAATGAGAAAACTCTTCCAAAATAAACCACCTTCTGAGATGTTTTGTTGTCCCCACAGTGTTGTGGAGTTCAAGATGGAAGAGAGCATGAAGAAAGCTGCAGAGGTTCTCAACAAGCATAGTCTTGGTGGAAGACCTTTGAAAGTGAAAGAAGTAAGACCTGCACCTGTTCGTTCAGTATGTTGAATTTCAAGGTGAAGGGGGGTGGTTTTTTAATCAAGACCTCTGGCTAATTTGGGTAGTGACTGGAAAAATATCAGGACCCATCAAAGAGGATTAAAAAAAATTAGCTTTTATTTTACCATCAGCATGAACTTTTCATTCTACATCTTAGGGAAGGAAAAACTACTGACAGTTCTGGGTTGCTTTCCCTATTAGCACTCAAGTCTGTTTGCCTTTTGCTACTTCCTTGAGAAGTATTGGTTATAATTTACCCAACTCTTCATATAAATCTTCTCATATTAGAGTATTTCCAGCCAGAACAATGCTTAAAAGGATGAAGAGGTATTTTACTAGTACTAGGGACTGTATAAATAACCCAACCAGGAGTGGTTGGTGACCATCAGCATCACTCTTGTACTTCCCTCTCACTTACCATAATAGATAGAGCTCTTTACCTGATCAGAAGCCTTTAGTTTGCATGAAAGCTTTGTGTTGGAGCTCATTTAATCTTTTTTTTTAATCAGAGAAATAGAAAATTTAATCTAAAAAGTGATTTGTATTCACTTCTCCACCTCAAGCTGCCATGATTTCCTGTAGCTGATACAATCCCCTGAGAGCTACCTTCCTTCTGGTTTCCAAATGTGCTATTGCTTAGTCTTAACATTCAGATCAAGGTTTAAATTAACTCAAAGAGCTTTTATTTTTAAAAGCATCCAGATTTCTAACTCATGAATTCTATTCACTTTCATCAGCAGTCTCTTTGCTGATATGGTGTGACATTTGCAACCTGTGTGACACAAAACCCTCTCATGTTGGGAACTTTGCTTTCATTAAAGTGAAGTGACAATAATTAATCTTTCCTTGAATTCTTCATCCTATGCTTCATGTTCTCTAACATGAGAAATTATGAAGGGGTGCATTAAAAGGGTTTATATGTTTAAAAAGTTGGGGTAAAAATAGAAAAATACTGCCCAAAGCAGTTTTCTTCTCGAAATTTTACACTCTTTAAGTTGCAAAGCAATCCAAGTGTGAGATAAACAAATTGGAGAATTGTTTTGAAGATGATAAAAAGTTGTTCTCCAAAACCTTCCCAGTGTCATTCTGTGTATTATCTGTTCCAAAATGATGTAACTATGAGGTTTGTTGGTACTGAGTCATAGGTAAACACTTTGAAAATCAGAGGAAATGCATGAGTAGGATTAACTTGGAATCATAGAATAGTTTGGGTTGGAAGAGACCTTAAAAATCATCTAGTTCCAACCCCCCTGCCATGGGCAGGGACCCCTCCCACCACACCAGGTTGCTCAGTGCCTCATCCAGCCTGGCCTTAAACACCTCCAGGGATTGAGGGGGCATCCACAACCTCTCCCAGTGTCTCACCACCCTCACAGTGAAGAAATTCTTCCTTATCTCTATCCTAAATCTCTCCTCTTCCAATTTTCATCCATTTCTCCTAGTCCTGCCATCCTGAACCCTATTAAAAGTCCTCCCCCAGCCTTTCTGTAGCCCCCCTTCAGGAATTGAGGTCCCCCCTGAGACTTCTCCAGGCTCAACAACCCCGACTCCTTCAGCCTGACCCATAAGGGAGGTGCAACAGCCAGGGACAACTTAGAGGCTGCTGTCTTATATAGATTAAAAGAAAATAAATTAATGGGTGGCAGCAAAATAATTGATTGGGAAGCTCTGGGGAGCAGATAGCCCTGTAGGGAGGGAAATCCCTTCTTCTTCAGACTAAATCCCCTTGGGTTTAGTGGGGTGCAGAGGGAATGGATGATGTTCTTTCTCTCCTTGCAGGATCCTGATGGAGAGCACGCCAGGAGAGCCATGCACAAGGTGATGGCAGCAGCTGGTGGAATGGGCATTGGGCCAGGCCCTGGTGGCCCTGGCATGATCAACATCCCTCCCAGTATACTCAACAACCCCAACATACCCAATGAGATCATTCATGCCCTCCAGGCAGGGAGACTGGGCAGCACTGTCTTCGTTGCAAATGTAAGTGGTGTGGAATCCCTGGGCAAGAATATCCTGGTCTTAACTGAGTTAGATTTTTTTTTCCAGATTATTTAAACTTTAGATTGTCAGCTGAGTTCCAGCTGAGCTGAATGGTAACTTTTTCTAGAATAATAGAGCTGGAAGGGACCTCCAAAGGCCATTTAGTGGAGTGACAGGGACATCCTGCACTAAATGAGGTTGCTCAGAGCCTCAGCAAGCCTGGATTTGGGTGTCTCCATGGAGAGGGTCTCCACAACCTCTCTGGGCAACCTCTTCCAGTGTCTCCCCACCCTCATGGGGAAGAACTTCTTCCTCATATCTCACCTAACTCTAGAATCATAGAGTTGGAAAAGACCTTCAAAGACACCTTCTTGTCCAACCTCCTACAGTGACAGGGACATCATGCACTAGATGAGGTTGCTCAGAACCTCAGCAAGCCTGGCCTTGGATGTCTCCAGGGATAGGGTCTCCACGACCTCTCTGGGCACCCTCATCCAGTATCTCCCCACCCTCATGGGGAAGAACTTCTTCCTCATGTTTCATCTAACCCTAGAATCATAGGGTTGGAAGGGAGCTTCAGAGACACCTTGTAGTCCAACCTCCTGCAGTGACGGGGACATCCTGCACTAGATGAGGTTGCTCAGAGCCTCAGTAAACCTGGCCTTAGATGTCTCCAGGTTTGATGGAGCCTTCACCACCTCTCTGGCCAACCTTGTCTGTGTCTGATCTTGTTAATCTGTGCTAGTGAGGTTTTAAATTAAGATATATCTTCTATCTTATGTTGTCTTCTAATTAATATTTCTTCAGAAAACCAAGAACACCTCATGTGCTACCTTTTGAAGACCCTTTTTTTCCCCCTCCCTTAAGACTGTCAATGCTAGGAAAGGAAATGCCACACTAAAACTGTTTTGTTTTTAATGGAAATCTTTCTCATCCTTCCAATGTCCCTCCATCTTCCAGCTGGATTACAAGGTTGGCTGGAAGAAGCTGAAGGAGGTTTTCAGCATGGCTGGTGTGGTGGTTCGGGCTGACATCCTGGAAGATAAAGATGGCAAGAGTCGAGGGATTGGCACTGTCACTTTTGAGCAAGCCATAGAGGCTGTTCAGGCCATATGTATCCTTAAAGAGTGTAAGAATTCTAAAGAAAAAGGGCTGAAAACATGGTTTGTGGCATTTCAGGTGAGGACACTGCCCTTTTGCAGCGAGTTGGGCCATTGCAGGATGAAAAATGTAAAGAAAAGTGAAAGAAAAAATTCATTCTTGAAAGTTTTGTTGCTGTTTGTGGGGTCAGTAAGAAAAGGGATTCCCTTTCCTCTGCATTTCAAGCCCACATACAGAGTAAATTTTTATCTGTGGGATGTAGCTGGTATTAAAATAGAATTTATAAGGAAAGATCTATCTTAAACTCCTGTGCTGGAGTTCAGAGAGGAGAGCAGAAGATGAAATAGCTTGACCTAGTGTGTTCTTCTTCTGTTTATTGTGTTCAACTGATGATTTTTTTCTATGGCCATCCCCAAAAATCAAACCAAAGCCCACCAGAGCACAGATAATTTGTGTGATCTCTCTTCTTGTGGCTGTGACATGGAAAAGGAGGAGTTTGGAGTCATTTTGATTGGATTTAATTCTTAATCTGGAGTATTTTTAATTCGATGTTTTAAGACATCCTTCGAATACTCAATTATTTCTGTTTCAAAGCTTTTTACTTCTGCAGAAGGCAGATTTTTTTTGCTGATCTGTGTTTTTTGTCTTCTTCACCTGAGCAATATAAAGCTTTTTCAGATTTTTGTGGTTCCAGCACTTGAACAATGATCCTTAATGAAGCAATAGCCATGTTTAACGGGCAGCTGCTCTTTGACAGACCAATGCATGTGAAAATGGTGAGTACTTTCCAAATCATCCTGATTTTTGGATGATTTTTGATTCCAGTCTTGGGTAGAAATACCAGGAGGGGGAAGACAAGACTTGCCTGATTCCTTGTGAGGCCAATTCTTGCCACTAGGGGAGGTGAATCCTGTTTTATTTTGCCACAAGCCAACCACAAATACAGTGAAGATTTCTTTGGCTTTAATTTTCTGTGTTTTTCAATTTAAAAATACACTCAAAGGAGTTTCTTTTCTCACAAACTTTAATGTATTGGGTTGTGTTTAGGATGAACGAGCCTTTCCCAAGGGAGACTTCTTCCCTCCAGAGCGACCCCAGCAACTCCCTCGTAAGTCTCTCCTGCATGACTGAACGCCTTTTTGCTTTTAGTTTGCTCTTCTGCAACTGAAACCTCATTCCAGCCCCAGTAAAACTCTTAATTCAATCCTCAGAAAACTGATCTGAATAGTATCAAAGGTGGAAATAGCCAAGAAGAGCTACTCTCTCTTAAAATACTACTTTTTGGGCTGATTTTTTTTTTAATTCTTTTTAAGATTATCTCATTCTTCTTTTCAAGGTTTCCACATCTCTAAGTTGGAACTCAAAGACCCCAATGCCTTATCAAATTACTGTTAATTAATAGAAATAGCAGACTTTTCCCTGCTGATTAATTCTATCTAATGTTTTTTTTCCTTCAATTGGAAAGGCTGAATTGCTAACCTGAGGCTCTTCCAGGCCTTCAGGTTCCTACAAGGAGTCTTGTGGGGATTATCTGAGTATGGATCCTGGGCAACCAGCTCTTTATGGCTTTGTTTAACTTGAGGTTGGAGCAGACGACTCCCCAAAAGTCCCTTCCAACCTCAACCTTGCTGTGATGAAATCCTGAAAATATTGAGCAGGAAGATTCTGTTGGAAGGGAGGAGCTGGAGGTGGGACAACCTAAATTTATATTTTTTTGTTGTATTTAAGCAAAATGTGGCTGTTTAAAGTCACTTCATTCAGCCACTTGGCCTGGGAGCCAAACCTGGTGTGTGCTGGCCACCTTTCACAAGACTAGTGATTGCCAATCAATCCATCCCTTAATTAATTCAGATTGGTTTGTGTCAGAGAATCATGGAATGGTTTGGGTTGGAAGGAACCTTCAAGATCATCTAGTTCCAACCCCCCTGCCATGGGCAGAGACACCTCCCACTAGTCCAGGATGCTCAGTGCCTCATCCAGCCTAGTCTTGGATGTCTTCTCCAAGGACTGGGCTTCCACAAGCCCTCTGGGCAACCTCTTCCAGGGTCTCCCCACCCTCACAGTGAAGAATTTCTTCCTTCTCTCCAGCCTAAATCTCCCCTCTTCCAATTTGCATCTATTACTCCTAGTCCTGCCATCCTGGATCCTATTAAAAAGTCTTCCCCCAGCCTTTCTGTAGCCTTCAGATATTGAGAAGCTCCTCTGAGGTCCCCCCTGAGCCTTCTCCAGGCTGAACAACCCCAATTCCTCCATCCTGTCCTCACAAATGAGATGCTCCAACCCATCCAAGCCTTACTCAGCAGCATTTCTGGGTTTTATTGCTTCTTTGTCTTTCTGTAATAACATTTTCTCTTCCAAGAGGAAGTCCTTGAGTTCCGAGAGAATCATCTTTGATCTCAAACTTGAGAGATACCAGTGGAAACCAGTTTCATGGCCTTTTACTGGGACTGGGAAGGGGTATTTTGTGTTGCTTTCAACCAAAGTTTGCCACTAGCTGTGTTTATTAAGCTGAGCTGGACATGAGGAAGTTCTTCTCATGGGCAGAGAATGCCACTGAGCTGCTGTTTGATCCAAGTTGCAAGCAGAAAACTCTCTTCTTCCTGAATTATTCCTGAGGAAAATGAGTGCTCTTTTTTTCCTTCTTTCTTTGGGATTGGGGGAAATCCTTGATTCATTTGGGGTGAGGGAAATTCCAAATTCTGCCTGGGGATGCCAATACTTTGTTTGCTCAGAGAAGAGGCTGGCTGTGTGCTCTGAATTCCATAGGTGGCTATCATAGGTTGACTTTTGGGATGAGAATTTCTTCCCTTCAAGGCAAAGAAACCTCAGCAAAGGTGAAAACAAGCCCTTTGCCAAGCCAGGGTGAGGTTGTGCAAAGGTTAGAAGCTCCAAATCCTAAATTGCCCACTCAATTCTCCTTTAGACTTGAGAAGTTTTGCACAAAAATGAAGCAGTGTTCTAGCCAGGAGTCAGCTAAAAACCAACCAAATTTTCTCAGCAGTAAGATAAAAAAAAAAAAAAGATGATGAGGGGAAAAAAAAATTAAACAGTAGAAAAAACAATATTTGTGAGAGTTTTTAGTAGATTTCAAAACACACCAACTCTGAATTCACTCTACACCTTCATGCTTGAAGTCCCCCCCCCTCTCGAAGTGGGAACACAGCAAGCTTTTTTTGAGGATGGAAAGCAATTAAAAAAAAAAAGAGAGAAAAATAAAACTTGCTGTTTTGTCAAACTATGGAAAGAAGGCTTTTTTGATATCTGAATATTTCCTTCAGATGGTCTTGGTGGTATTGGCATGGGATTAGGACCTGGAGGTCAACCTATTGATGCAAATCATATAAACAAAGGCATGGGAATGGGCAACATGGGACCTGGAGGTAAGAAGATTACTCCTATGCTTTTGTTTCATGAGAGCTTTAAGCTGTTTTTAGAAGGTAGATAGCTTTATTCTGCCTACAAAAAAACAAAGCTGGAGTTTCTTAGGGAGTGTTAAAACCCAACTGAGTTGAGCAAAGTGATGAGCTTGATGATGAAAACTTGAATTTTACTCCACACATTCTTTTTTTTATTATTATTATTATTATTATCATTATTTTTTTTCCCCACTGTGGTCAAGGCCCAGCCTCTCATTTTCTGACTCTTGAGCATGAGCAGCAGACACTGCAAATATTCATTGAACTAGGAGGAAAAATATAAAAAAGAAACAACAATAAAACCACCATCTCTCACTTCCAAACACCAACTTAGTGGGCTTGCAAATCTTTGTTCAGGAGATGTTTTGAAATAGCAACAAGTTTCAAAGAGCCACCTAAAAAGTAGCACACATTCAGCTTTCAATTTATCAATGCCTGTGGGGTTTTTTTGGTTTGATTTTGGGGTTCTTTTTGGGGTTTTTTTTGTTTTTTTTTTTTTTTCCCCTTTTGCTGTTTGATTTTTCTAGAAGGAATGTTGCAAACTCCTCAGAGCTGGCACATGTAAGCTCTTCAGTCCAAACTGTGGACACATTGTCTCTTGATTTCTCCAGCCAACCTGGTGGCTGAACTCTCGTAGGAAAAAAATTACCTGCTACATAATGTTTTCTCTTTTATTTTGAGGAATGGGAATGGAAGGCATGGGCTTTGGAATGAATAAGATGGGAGGTAAGCTGTGTTTTGCTTTTTATTGTTAATTCTGTAGCTTTTAAACATTATTTATGCTTTTAAAATCATCAATTTAGCCTTAACTTGGTCCTTTTTATGTGTGAAGTGTATGGGGAAGGGTTAAGACCTCAGATAAACATGATTTGTACTTCTAAAAATCATGAATTTAGCCATAACTTGGTCTTTTTTGTGTGATAAATGCTTTAAATGTATGGGGAAGGGTTAATATCTCAGGTAAACATAATTTATGCTTTTTAAAATCATCAATTTAGCCACAACTTGGTCCTTTTTGTGTGTTAAATGTATGGGGAGGGGATAATATATCAGATAAATATTATTTATGCTTTTTAAAATCATCAATTTAGCCATAACTTGGTCCTTTTTATGTGTTAAGTGTATGGAGAAGGGTTAATACCCCAGATAAACATCATTTGTGCTCCTTAAAACATCAATTTAGCCACAACTTGGTCCTTTTTGTGTATTAAGTGTATGGGGAAGAGTTAATATATCAGATAAATATTATTTGTGCTTTTTAAAGTGATCAGTT
>VZTY01023302.1:0-29140 GCA_013400935.1 Turnix velox | reverse complement strand
CACAAAGGCACATTGCTGGCTCATGGTCATTCTGCTGTCCACAAGGACCCCCAGGTCCCTTTCCCCTACACTGCTCTCTAACAGCTCAGTCCCCATCTTATACTGATACATGGGGCTGTCCTTGCCCATGTGTAAGATCCTATGCTTGCCCTTGTTATATTTCATTGAATTTCTCCCTGCCCAACTCTCCAGCCTGTCCAGGTCTGGCTGGATGGCAGCACAGCCTTCTGGCACGTCAGCCACTCCTCCCAGCTCTGTGTCATCAGCAAACTTGCTGACAGTGCACTCTAGTCCCTCATCCAAGGCACTTATGACTATACTGAACAGTACGTTTCCCAGTACTGATCCTTGAGGGACTCCACTAGACACAGGCTTCCAGCTAGACTCTGTTTCATTGACCACAACTCTCTGGCTTCTCTCCTTCAGGCAGTTGACAGTCCACCTCACTACCCAATTGTCCAGACCACATTTCCTCAGTGTAGCTGCAAGAATGCTGTGGGAGACAGTGTCAAATGCTTTGCTGAAATCTGGATAGACCACATCCACTGCCTTACCATCATCTACCCACTTGGTTATGTGTTCATAGAAGGTTATCGGGTTGGTCAAGCAAGACTTCCCACTGAATCCATGTTGACTGCCCCTAATGACCTGCTTATCCTTGATGTGCTTAGAGATAGTACCAAGGATAAGATGCTCCATCACCTTTCCAGGGGTGGAGGTGAGGCTGACTGGTCTATAGTTACCAGGGTCCTCCGTTTTGCCCTTTTTGAAGACTGGAGTGACATTTGCTTTCCTCCAGTCCTCAGGCACCTCTCCTTTTCCCCATGACTTGCCAAAGATGATAGAGAGTGGCCTAGCAATGACTTCCAGCAGCTCCCTCAAGTGCATCCCATCAGGACTCATGATTTATGAACATCCAAATTGCTTAATTGGTCCTTAACCCAATCCTCATCAACCATGGCACACTCCTAATTTATCATGACTTCCTCTGGGGTCTCAGGTGTGTGATTGTCCTCAAGACAGCCTCCACTAGTATAGATACACACAAAGAAGGTATTCACTAATTCTGCCTTCTTTGTATTCTCAGTCACTAGAGCACCCTTCTCATTCATCAGTGGGTCCAAAATGCCTCTATAGTATCAACCAAGGTGCTGAACATACAGACTGACAGCATACTAGCCAGTCACTAATTTTCCAGGGAGTATATAAAAGGCAATTAATTCAATTACTACTTTCCTCCCCTTCCATTCTCACAGCATTTAGCTAGTGTATTAAAGACTATTTAATTCACAAGCAAGACCATACAACATTTCCCGCACGCTGTAGGTCTGTAACACTACTGAACTGACATAAATCAGTTCAAAACAACTATTAAGAGGAGAATGACAAATTCCCCTGTCAGCACTTCCAAGTGATTGAGCGGGATAACATGCCAGGAGAGAAAACTGTGTCTAAAATGAGCTAGTTCTATGAAAAAGATTTTCATATTTCCCTACTGTTGCACACAAGGAATGGCTCTATGGAGGGAAATCCACAATCTTCCAGTGACATGCCATGCCCCCTAAGAAGCATGAGAATCTCCCTATCACTTCTGCATCCTATCAACAGTGTGGTTAGAGTTGGCAAAAAGACAGACACAATAATCAGGAGTGTTTTCATCAGAGAACTCTAGATTATGAAGCCATATAGATGGCCTCCTAACTACTCTCCACCCCAATTTCTACACACCTCAGCTTGATAACCTATTATTTTATGTATAATATGGGTTTAGGTGTAACACTTTCAGTATGTCCTCAACTAAGGATAGGAAAGCTATTTTCAAAGTAAGATTAAGATTTAATTGATATATCTTTTTTTAAAGGAAAATGTTTTACATTCAGTTGCACTCTAGTAAGAAATAAGATAAGATGTGAATTAATCTTGAAAAAGTGCTGCATCATCTGACAGTCTGGAGAAAGGGAAGAAGAATTGTGAGGAAAACAACCATTAATAAAACCATTAAGATAGATTAAAAGGTAATGTCACCTAATACATCAAATTGTTAAAGGAAAGCTACAAGAAGAAATGCAAGTGATTTGCAGGACAGTTTTCACATCCTTCTACCCAAAAATAGGAGACAGATAATTTAATTTTGAAGTTGAAAACTCAAAACTAGCATCACTATTTTCAAATATCAGCAGCTTCAAATGCTCCCACCAGAAGCCTACAAACTTACCCAAGCTCCCACTGCAATGAAGAATTATCACTGAGAAGAATACAAGAAAGCATTAATTTCATATCAATGCTTTTAAGCTTAAAGAACACTCATATGCTTTTCCCTCAACTTTAGAAATTACTTTTTTGTAAATTACTCATTTACAGATTTCTGTTTCCTGACTGCCAGAACACTACAACAAACTTCAGACCCAAACTATCAGCAACTGTTTGATATGTTGCATTTCATAGAATGATAGAGCAGTTGAAAAGGACCTTAAAGATCCAACTCCCTACTCCCTACTATGGGCAGAAGCACCTCCCACTACAGCAGGTTGCTCAAAGCCCCATTCAGCCTGGCTTTGAATACCTCCAGGGATAGGGCCTCTGCAGCCCTCTGGGCAACGTTGCCCAGTGGCTCACCGCACTCAAAGTACAGAACTTTTTCCCAACATCTAATCTAAATCTTCTCTCTTTTAGTTTAAAACTATTACCCCTTGTCCTATTGCTACACTTACTGAAGAGTCACTCCCCACCCTCTCTCTTGCAGGCCCCTTGTAGGTACTGGAAAACCACAATAAGGTCTCTCTAGACCTTTCTCTTTTCCAGGATGAGCAACTCCAATGCTTTCAGCTTGAGTTCATAAGAGAGGTGCTCCAGCCGACTGATTACATTTGTGGTCCTCTTCTGTTCCAACAGGTCTCTGTCCTTCTTACGCTGGAAGCCCCAGCACTGAAAATACTATTCCAGGTGTGGTCTCATGAGAGCAGAGTAGAGGGGCAAAATCACTTCCCTCAGCCTGCTGGCCACAGTTGACTTCCTAGGCTAAGAGCACACATTGCCAAGTCATCCTGAGCTAACACATGCAAGTCCTTCTCCCCAGAGGTGCTCTCAACCCATTCTATGCCCAGACCATATCTGCGCAAGGGATTCCCCCAGCCCAAGTGCAGAACTTTGCACTTCGCCTTTATGAATTTCATGAGGTTTGCACAGGCCCACCTCTCAAGTCTGTCCAGGTCCCTTTGGATGGCACTCCCTCCTTAAGCTTGCCCTGACTGATCACAAGTCTCACCTACAGACTACATACATTATCATGCATATGCAATGCTCTGCTTCAAAACCCCAATATCAGTCATCATGGCCATCCTCTCAGTCACAATCTCATAGGCTTGGTCCTACAAAGTTCTTAATAAAGCACTATTTTAGCTAAGCTAAAATTTTAGCAACCCACTCGAAAAAAAAACCCTGTTTTTCCTGACAATGTTCTGTAGGCATCATCTTTTAGCCCACCACACCCAACCACCGTTGAATGACACAGCTGTGGAAGAAAGAATAATTTCAAATTGCTGACCAGCTTCTCACCAAAACATACACTTGTTTCTTACAAGGACTGTTGCAACTCTACAATCTTAATACACAACAGAAACTTGCTATTTTTTTTGTTTCGAATTGTAAAAGATGACTGAATAGAAAAAAAGGTTCGTCAATAGCTTCTACATATAATAATACCATTAAGATCTTCATACCAACTCTATTCTGCTCATACTTATTTTGGCGAGACTCTCCATGTCCTCCTACAGTTACAAAAACCTTCTTCCTCCATTTCTCACATTCCAACTATCTCCAGCTATTAATGCCTTATGCAGATGCTTTTCTCCTGCTGAGCAATTAAATGGGCTCAGCTACATTCCCCTTGTGTGACCCCAGAAGTTTATCATTAGAGACAGGAACTTGAATGCATCCCTCCCAGAAAGGACAGAACATACTACAATACATGGAATAGTCTCCAGATCTGGGATTTTTTTTCTTGGATTTCTTACTGCTGTCCCTCATCAAATCAGTTTCTAACATTCACATTCTCAGCTACCAGCTCCACAATAAAAAGAAATCATACAGCAAGCTTCTTAGAGAAAGTTCCTTCTAGACAAATGTCTTCAACACTGAAGCGGTACTTTCTAAAAATCAGTGAAAGTAGCATCTCACTATTACCAAAATTCAGATGTGAAAGTTTTTGCTGAATTTTCTTATTTTGCAGATAAATTATATGGACTTAAGTAATACTCGGGTTTCAGAAGTGACGCATTCTGCAAAGCATTAGCAGCAAAATTATGAGAATCATACACAGTAAGCTACTTTTCCTTTGGGAAAATCCACTTTTCAAGGTCTCCTCAATTGCGCATTCATCTCACTGACAGTTCATTGCTAACTGTTGTTCTACAAATATAGTACCACAGTAACCCACTGGCTATCTCAAAAAATACAAGAATCATGTGTTTTCAAATAGAAAACATATAGCAACAATATCAGGGTTCAAGCAGATAAAACACGTATATTAGATAACAGCAGGCCTGGAATCATTATGTGTTCACTCAAGAGAAAGTTCTTTGAAGGAGCTTTTCTAGAGTAATGAGCAGGCACCTCTTTGGGTTGTGAGAGAGGATTGTTTTCTCCTTAAGCAGCAGCCCTGGTATGGGGACCTACAAGGCAGTGAGTGCTGCACTTTGAGCCTTCTCCTCTCAGTTTGCACCGAATCAGACCCTCCAAGATGCTTCATTTCTGTAGGATGTGGTTCCACCTTCCATCTTCTTCCTAATGCCTGCAAATCCCTTGGGCCTGAAGTCAACTCTCTTGTATCAGGAAGCCTTTCTCATTAGAGATTTGTCTTTTAAACAGTAGGTTTATGGAACTATCCAAGGAGAAACATGCAGGTAGGGATGACTATGGCAGGGGGGTTGGAACTCAATGATCTTTAAGGTCCCTTCCAACCCAAACTATTCTATGATTCTATGATGAGAACAGGGAGTTCTAGAGAATATATGTTCTGCTTTTTAACTGAAGCTGTGACAATACACGTGGAGAACCTCATTGTACCACCAGATCTGAATCACCTAATGTGCCACTTAAGACATTAAGCATTTGTGGTATTGCAGTACAACTGATTAATGCATCCATCGAAAAGGCTATGAAGGCTCACCATGACCTCCTTTCTCATGACAAATCACTAACAACCAAGTTGTACAAAATTCTGGGTAAGTTTTTGAAGTTCTCTGTAACTTCAATATATGTATGTATATATGCAGAATTCTAAATTACTTTAAACCAGGATTAAGTTTTATTCTGGAAAATTTCTGGTATGTCCATTAAAGCCGATCAGAGTGAAAAATAACATATCGCATAAAAGAGGAACTCAAGCAGAATTAGGTGCACAGACACAAGAACACAAAAGAGAAAAATCCCTCAAGTTCAGGCACCTGGAAACAGGCACATTTGCTTCACTGATGCTACTTTCTTTTCACATTAGCTCACTGGTACCTCTACCATTTATACTCTGAGTAGCTCACCATCTACAGCACTCCAAGATGTAACAGTTACAACAGAGAAAAGTGACGTTTTTGTTGCTAATACAGTAAATGAGCTGAAGGATTTAGCACAATTCTTGCATAAAGGAAAGCATTTTCAGAAATGTAGGAATTGCAGAGAAATCCTGAAGCTGTAAAAAACAAAATAAATTAAAAGTACAGAAGTCTCAAACGAAGCCATCAAACACTTAATCAAATCTGAAAAGCAACATTTGAATAAACATTAACAATGAAAGTAATTAAGTTTCAATTAATAGAAAATCTGACTTTACCTTCAGACTCTTTAAGTAGTTGGATAACATACTCGGGTGAAAACGATTTTCTTCAGCAACTTGATCATCGTATCTTGGTCCTAACATTGTCTTCAAAGGTAAAAACTTACCTATGAAAGATAATCAAATTTTGCAGTATTTCATGTATACTCATATATATATATGTATGCAGAATATATATTCAGATATATATGCAGAACATAAAGAGCATGCTCCACCATCCACTGTTGGCCAGGCTGGGGTGGCCTCTGCTTTATAGGGACCCCTGTGCTGAGGTCACAGCTCGGTGCCTGGTGACACCTGTGATGTCACAGCCCTGTCATCCCACATCCTTGGTGATGGCCAAGGCAGGCAGAGCTGGGGGTGTGTGGGGTGTGCTGTGTCATCACTTCCAAATCCAACAAAGTTAAAAATCTGAGTTGGGGGCTTCATTTTGCTGTCTTTGTCCTGTTCCCAGGGACTTTTTAATAGGGTCCAGGACGGCAGGACTAGGAGTAATTGATGCAAATGGGAAGAGGTGAGATTTAGGTTGCCCAGAGAGGTTGTGGATGCCCCCTCTCTGGAGGTGTTCAAGACCAAGCTGGACCTGGCACTGAGCAGCCTGATCTAGTGGGAGGTGTCCCTGCCTATGGCAGTGGGGTTGGAACTTGATGATCTTTAAGGTCCCTTCCAACCCAAACTATTCTATGATTATCTCTAACCAGTAAGCACTATCTTCCTAACTTACATTCCTGGGGTTTTTTCTAAATTGTGGCTGTTACACATGCTTTATAGATCTTGAATAAAATCTCACATTGCATTCCTTCTATGACAGAAAAATTAATTTCCCTACCTGGAAAATTAGCTATTTATCTTTCTCCAGAAGCTTGAAAAACCTCCTTCCCTGCGTGCATATGAGCCCCTCTCAAGCAAGTGACATAAAACTAGAGGAAATACAAGCTTTAATTACAAGAAAAAAAATTTCCTCTAAGTAATATGGACAAGTATAAATGAAGCAGTAGGTATCATCTCTGCTACAGTTCTGCCCTGTATCTTACACTGAAGAAGTGACATAGTAAAAACTGGCTGCAGTTCAACTGGTTGCAATGCATAAGAATTTGAAGGGTAAATAACCAACTTTCTACATCAAACTAGGTGATCTGATAGTATTTTACCAGTATTTTACATAGATACAAAAGCATTCCAAGTCACTAGTATATGTAAACTAAAATATGACAATAATTGTAACTCAAGAGAATTTTCAAATTAAATTCAAAATTCAAAACCTTGATATTTGATGACTGCCTATTTCCCATGATTAAATTCCAGCTTTTCACATAGTTCTAGAAAGTGAGTATTAAAAACCATCTTTCAAACAAGTTACCTGTAGAGCACATGGTATTTCTTTACATTGAGATACAGGTAAAAACTGTAAAAATACCAGACTAGAGTATAGCCATCAAGCTGTATTTTATGACAAAAATCAAGGTGAACAATGTAAGATTACAAATTTCCTACGATCGAATTTTGGTCTTAAATTGATTGAATTTTCTCTTAAATTTTTATTCTAAAGCATACCAGTGAAAAAGCTTATTTTAGCTTAACTTTCTCTGACACAAAGCTATCAACTCAAATGTATGACAGTAGCCACTAAGCATTTAAGACACCCCATCTACAACAAGCTCAGCAACTTCCTGAACCAGGGGCATTACTCTTCTATTTAAGGTGTTCTATCTGTAACTATATGCAATATGGATGTTTCTAATAGTATTCCACCATTCTGCATATTGCATGTATGTCTAGAACAGGATTATCAAGCATGAGCCAATAGAAGATGACTGAAAGACACTGCTGAGACATTTCTCTGCCTTTTCTTCAGTATCTTACTGCCACTCTCCACAGCAAAACCAAAACAGACTGGGTTTTCAGTGGTTCTAACAAGGAGGCATCTGCAGACATGGCAATGCCACAGCAGTAAGCCTGAAGAAGCCTGACCATTTTATATCTAAATGTTCAGTGAAAGATCTTTTTTGATCAAGTATGTGACTGAGGTACTACCCTAAAGGAATAAATGTGAAAACGTTCCATTCTGAACTGCTGCATCATGAAATCACTAAGTGGCAGCAAAACACCGATGTTCCAGTTGTCAACTGGAAAATAACAGGAGACTGATCAATTCACTTAATCCAGAATCAGGGGTCCTGATAACCTGAATAAACTCAACCTCAAGAACAAAAGAGCTCCAGACCTTGTCAGAATGTGTATCTTGTCACCAAGAAATTCTAGATGCCACAACCATGAGACAAGAGGGTCATGACTAAACACTTAATGGATATTAGTCCATGAAAGCCAGTCCATTAAACCTTACTCAGCAACATGATTACTATTACACTACCAGATGGGAATAAAGACACATACAAATGCTTAGACATTTGATGGAAATGCTAATTAAAACTATAGTGTAACAAACCTTGGAAATAGCACCAACATCAATAAAATCTGAAAGCTGTGTCTTGATAAAACTGTTAGGTGACTTTGAATGTAAAAGAGCAAAGAAGGAGGGAAGGCTCATGGTTTACTATGACTTAGTATGCTCAGAAAAACTCAAAAATCAAGTGAACTAATAAAAGAATACATTGTATTGAAACAGTCAAAGAAATGATCAAAGCACTTTTTTGTGTGCAGTAGCTTCTTGTGCATGATCATGCCAAATGGAAAAGAATTACTTTGCAGTTACTGAATAAACAAACACACAAGGAGTGATGGCACAGCAGATGACATGCTGATGAACTGCATTTGTGCTTACTCCGTGTTACTATATTTGAGAAGCCATGGCTTAAGAGACAGACAAACAAGCAAAGCCAACAACTTCTAAAGATCAAGAATTTGCTGAGGAGAAAAACAAAGAACAAAGAGAGATGGCAAAAGGGTAACCATTTAGGCTGACAAATCTCTTTCTAGGAATTTGAGAGACATCAATAAAGCACAATGTGAACAACTGAAATTTAATACTGGTAAGTGCCAAATAAGGCACGCTGATGGAAAGATTAAGCCTACTGAGATGTCTCACCAGGGTCTAAATAAACCTGCAAACAGCCCTCGGTATCTCCAATTTCACAACCAACTGCCATCAAACAAACATAAGAAGATGATACAGAAACGTGGGATAGAAAACACAGGAATTGTAATTGTTAAGCAAATCATGGCACAGTGCCATCTAGAATAGCATGGTGAGCAGCAAATGCCATGTTTTGAAGAAAATGCCTTTAATTTATCACAGACAGGGAAGATGAAAGAATTGAAAGCTAGAAAATATTTTGGGGGAAAAATCAAAACGCTGGGATTTTGAACTGCTTACCTTATAAAGGAAAGAACTTGAGAAAACTAAAACAGAGCCAAGTTTGTTTATCTGCAGCAGGGGAAACATTCATATGAAGTCAGGACGGCAGTTAACTCACAATCAAAAAATGTGTGTTTAAGTGATACTTAATGAACTGCCACCAGATGCCAGCAAGACAAGATGCCTACCAACAATCAAGTCAGAGAGTGTGTTACAGGTAAGAACATCCAAGGTGACAGCAGTTGCTGACAAAATCTGAACAACACATGCAAAACTCCAGAGCGTAGCACTTAAAACTCATCCTCCAGCTAAACAGCTTGGGAACACACTGGTGACTGACAGGTCACTCAGTAAGCAACCAGCAGTGATAAACACTGGAGCCTCCATAGAGGAAAAAAACCCAAAACACAAAAAACCACTAAGAGAGAAGGAAGGAAAAGGCTTTATCAGGACTAAAGGGTACTCAGGTGCTGCCTCTCTCATCAGACAGGAAAAGTTTTAGTCCTAAATTTGACCAGTGCGAAGCGAGAACTCAGCATCCATGCTCCCGTGGGCAGGGGGGGGAAGGAGGGAAGGAGCTGTACCCCAAAATAGTTCCAAGACAAACTCCGGCCCAGGGAGCTCAGGGGACAAGGACCGCCCGGCAGTGGGACAAAGAGCCCCAGGCGGGCCGGGGGGCGAGAGGCCCAGCGGCCCCAGGGAAGCCCCCGCGGCTCTGAAGAAGAACGGAGGACTGAGGGGTCGGGACCGGCGGGCAGGGGAGCGCAGAGGAGGGGAAGGGGCCGACTAACACTGCCGCCACACAACCGGTCCCGGGCAAGGCTGGACCGGGCCGGGCGCTCACNGGCCCGGGCGGCCCCCGCCCGCCCGCAGGGGATGAGGGGAGGGAGGGGGCGCGAGGCAGAAGCAGCGCCGGGGCGCTCAGCGGCCCCTCGCCCGCGGTGCCTTCATTCAGACCGAGCTCCGCCTCAGCCGCCGCTACCCCACGCTGCACCGCGCCCGACACCGCTTCCGCTTCCGGGTGAAAGCTGGAGGCGCTGTGGGCTGCGGGTGGGGGCTTGTCCCGGGGAGCGGCGTGGCCCGGTCGGACCTTTTGCGGGGGAGTGAGGGTTGCGGGGAAAAGCTCTAACCACAACTGCAGTTCCGGCGGTCGTTGTGGGGGAAGCGGAGGAAGCCAGGTGGTGAGGCACTGGAACAGGTTGCCCAGAGAGGTCGTGGAGCCCCCAACGCTGAAGACATTCAAGGCCAGGCTTGATGAAGCTTTGAGCAGCCTAATCTAGTGCGGGATGTCCCTGCTCACTGCAGGGGGGTTGGAGTAGATGGCCTTGGAAGGTCCCTTCCAACTTAGGAGATTTTAAGAAATTCATTTGCAGTGGAACATCAAGAAGGTCCACCTTGCAGGGACACTCAGTGATGAGGACAGGAGTCTCTTTACAAATAGTGTGAATAGCGAGAGTGACCTGCAAGCAGGAGTTGAATGGGTATTACTGGTTCAGGTAACCATTGTTGATGGGGCAGGATGGTCAGGACCATTGAGAGCAGCTGGAGTCTGATGGGGCAGAATGATTGAAACATGAGGAGAAAACAACTGTCCAGATAATTACGTTCGTGGAATTACATGACTCATGGGAAATTTGTCTGTGACACATAGATACTGTGCCTGTTGCTAAACTAGACACACACAATTTGTGAAAACTATTTCCCGTGTGTCCAACGCTGCAATAAAGAACACTTGAATACCTGCATAATAGCCATCCAGGCTATAGAGTTACTTAATAAGAGATTGCATAGCTTCAAACTCAATGCATTCTATGATTCTGTGAAATAGAGTAGTATGGTGATGCTGGGCTGTGCAGCTGTGCAAGCCTGAAACCCTGGCTGAGCTTTCTTTCCCCTTGTGTCGAAAAAAGGAGTGTTGGGAAGAGATTCCTCGTGGAAGGTTTTTCACTTGAAGGAGGCAGTCTCTGCTCTTTGGCCTGAAGGAGAGAATCAGAAGGGTAAAACTTGTGGGTTTGAGATAAGAAAAAAATAAGGAATTCATTCACTACTTCCCATCAGCAGGCAGGTGTTTAGCCATTTCCCAGAAAGCAGGGCTTCACAACTCACAATGGTTCCTTAGGAAGAAAAACACCTTAACTCCAAACGACCCTCCCTCTTCCTCCTCCTTCTAGTTTTTATTGCTGAGCACAAAATCTTATGATCTGGGATATCCCTTTGGTCAGTTGGGGTCACCTGTGACCCCTTCCAAATTCTTGTACACCCCAGCATTATCATGCAATGTGACAAGCAGAGAAGTTCCTGATGTTCAAGCGCTGCTTAGTATTAGCTGAAAACATCCCTGCAATATCAGCCCAGTTTTGGTCACTGCACCCTATGAGCTACTATGAAGAAAATTTAGCTATCCCAGCCAAAAGCAGCACAGGTGGCTCCAGCAAAGCATTAGGAAACAACAGCAATAGATTGTTTTTGTAGCTTATTTGCCAGTTACTGTTATTTTCAATACTGTTCTATCTGAACTTTATGGTTTTCCACAAGCTGCCTTTGTGAGCTACTTCCCACAAAAGCTTGCAGAACTAACCACTGTTGTATGGCCAGATACAACAAGAAGCACTTGGGTTCCATGAACACATATGAGAACAATGGAAATTATTTGATCCGTCTAGAATTTAGGACAAACTTCATTACACATTGACGCTGCCTCCAACTGCATTTTATCACTCTAGATTTTATTAGTCACAGTTTCTTCCCTCTAGTAGCAATTCAGGTATTCAGTTAAGTAGTTTGCTTATCCTAGTTATTCGATTCTCATACTACATTAGAAGTTTTGGACTTTTGTCCTCAAAGGGTTTTGTCATCATCTGATATTAACCTACTCATTCTAGCTAAAATTGAAAGTCTCGCTTTAGTGAACGACTATGTATATTGTTTTCCCTAACTGTTATACAGACTTCCTTTAAATCGCTACTTCGCGATGTTTGAAGTGCCGACTTTTTTTTAATTTACAGAGCAAACAAGCAGCAGTCAGACACTAGGTGGTGACAAAGACCAGACAGAAAATAAATTGAAAGTAGTTCAAGGAACGTTCAAAGAGAGCAAGAAGCAAGAACGACTGCACGATACTCGATTTCTGTTTTTTATAAATTTTAAGCAATGTACAGTCAAGTCAGCAGTTTGCCAAAATTAGGCATATTGATTCTTTGACTTCTTTGGTTTCAACTCAGCCGTATTGTTTCAGGTTGTGAAGAGCTACATTTTTTATTCTCCCTTGACTTAAACCATCTGCAGAGGTGAACTAAAATAAAAGAAATATGTCATGAAAGAGCAATAATCTCTATTTTCATAATCTAGATTTAAGATTTTATGTTCTTAGCACAAACTGAACAGCTGCAATGCAAAAATACTGTGTAAAGATGTGTAGTTAAACTAGGAGAATTATATATGTCTTTTTATTTAGCAATGCAGAGGGAAAATAAAATGTGTGAAATTTTAAATAAGAGATGGTAAAAATGAAGCAAAATGCGAAAATGAGCAAATAGCCTGGCATCATCCATAGTTGAGCCTTTGGGGGGCTCTGGGGCTGAGTGAGCACAGCTGAGGAAATCCCTCTGGCAAATACATGAAGTGTGAGTAACCATTCAGCAGAGCACCTTCACCACATTGGAGGGCTTTTCCTGACTCTGTTTGCCACATACCATCTAGTTCCATGTCAGGTGCCGAAAATCAAGACAGTTTGAAGGCATTTGTTGAATGAGAAAGGATGAAGCAGTTTGTTCCTTTTCTTTTTTCTCCCCAACGAAACAGTGACAGAACTACTTCAAGCAAGACAAGTGGTGTTCTGAGGACCAGTTGATGATGCCATGGGAATGATGGTTTTCATCTAGATTTTAAGAGTGAATATGCTATTAAAATTACATTCAGAGGTGGAATATAGGATGACAAATACAGAAGCAGGGAATAATTCCTGTTGGTGTCATCATTTTTCAGAGTATTCTGTAGTGAATTTTACATTAGAAAAACTGAATCACCCAAAAAGACCAGTACTCTTCAGCAAAGTAACAGAGTATTGACATGTTTGAGAGTGTGTTGCTGCATTGCCCCCCACAGGTACCACATGGATTCCAAGTGACCCTGTTTACCAGAAACTTGGTCTAATACTATCTTGGTGAGCTGCACTGGTCTGGAGAATTTGGCTACTTACAGCTGATGTCATGTGTTCTGCATGTGTAGTTTAAAATGGACTCTGCCACATTAGACACTTTGGAACAATTTACACAGGCATCACATGTTTGCGTATGATATCTAACAGTGTTTGTGAATAGACATACTTTCCTACTTGGCACTGTCACACTGACTTTTTCCTGATGTACCAGCAGAGGGCATCAAGTTCTTCGAATCTTCATTTGACTTCCAAAAGCCAACATCGCTGTGATGGAACAGGAAACATGCTGGTGGGTGTACTGGTTGTTCCAAGGATTCCTTCAAGAAAGCAACTACAAGTGTTTTAGTAGTCTATGATTTAACATTCCGTGTTCTCTGCCTATCGATTCTCTTCTATCTAGAGGCATTCAGATGGCTGTGTTGTGTTTCTCCTCACCAATTTAAATCCTTTTCCTAGCAGAGTAGACACTATGACCAAGAAGTAATTTTCCCAGGATGTGGTTCATCCTCAGTACCATGGGCATGTTGACTTCTTTGGTTTCAACTCAGCCGTATTGTTTCAGGTTGTGAAGAGCTACATTTTTTATTCTCCCTTGACTTAAAACTGTAAAAAAACCCAACCCACTCCAATACCCACACACACACACCACACACTCCCCCATCCCATATACTTTTAACTCTTTAACCTAATTACAAACTGAACACTTACCCAAAGTATTGCTGATTAATAGCCTTATACTGTGAATGTCATATATTAATAGTAGTTAGATAATTTAAGTTACTTGTTCTACAAAAAGTGAATAAATTGGGTATTTTGCTTCAAGAACGTATGGTATTCCCCTCTTCCATATTGATATAGGTCAACAACCATGTTATTTTTCTGTTTCTGTGTAATATTACTTTCCATGTGTTCATAAAGTTATAATTAATGCAGTAAGAGAACAAAATCGACCCTCAGAGTGTTCTATGGACCAGAAACTTCTGACTCTATCTAATAAATGCATTTTCTTAAAAAGACAAAGGTCAAACAGATTATTTGCCAAACTGAGACTATAACGAGGTTTACTTAAGTGAAAGTAACGGTAAAAGAAGCTATATGTATGCAAACATGATTCAGACAGTATTACTTCTACACTTCATTGTATAGGTGTTCACCTGAAAAGAAGCTTGATGCCTTAGATTTGTGAGTTAATGCATATGGAACATAGCAAAATATATTTTAATTTACTGATTCAATTAATTTATTCTTTTTTTGGTTTAATGTACGTGATAAAATGAGCTACAACAAAATGGATGACTAGTACAATGTTTCTTTATGACTGATTTAGTGCATATGAAGGTTTTGTGGGGAGGAGTCAGTGTTGTCTAAATTTCAATATTTTAACTTCTTTGTAATTGTAGTCATATTTTATGCCAATAGAACTAAGATTGCAATACTACAAGGAGAAAAAAAACACTTAAAATTGTAGACTGAAAGCGTACTTTTAGATGTAATTGAAAGCTCAACAACCCTGTTACTATTCGTTTTATTGTAACATTACAGATGCTTACAATTAAGGTCGCTAATAATAAATTGGCTTCTACATTTAAAAATGCTGAGTTGCACTCACTTTTAAAAGCCAAAGGAAAATGCTAGAAGCTCAACTTTTTGTAATTCATGCTTATTTGTTTGGTGCCAACAAATAACTAAGAACATCACTTCTGAGATGAATTATTTTTCCAGGTTTGAAAATTAAAGTAAGATTTTAAAAGCAAGTTATTTTATTCCCTACATGTATGCAATGCCAAAATGGAATGCTGAAACTAAGTTTTGAGTGCTTCAGTATGTTTTAGAAATTAAGATGTCGTTTGTTATGGTTTTCCTATAAAGACTTCTTGAGAGGAAGGCAGCAACAAAATTGCCAGTTTTTAGTCTTCAAGACATTAGGGGGCACCACAACTTCACAGTCTTAAAATGATGTAAGTTGAAGTACAGTTACTTTTCCTGTCCAAAATAAACAGGAAACAGCATAAAAAAGAAAAATTAGCTCCTGGAGTCATTCCCTAGTGGGAGATTATAACACGGTTCTTAATAAAATTTCCAACAGAAAACAAGACAGACATTTAATGGAATATTGACTGCACTCTCCTTTCTGTAAGAGTAATAAAACTAACATTCATAAGACTAACAGATGCAATATCAGTAGGTTGCTTTCAAGTCTTTATTTAAATCCTGAAGGACGTTTTCCTTCAGGATTTCATTATTCTGGGGATACAACATTTTAAGCCCAAGGGTATTGCAGCATTATTTCAATCTGTAGAGTAAATCACGCAGTGAGCTTGGCGTGGTACTGCTTTAAATCCAGGTCACTGGGTATCATGGTTGGGGTAGTCACCATAAGCTATCAGGCTGCACCACTGAACACGTGTGTGTGCTCAAACAATGGCGTGTAAATCTCACTCCACAGGGGACATTAACAGTCTTAGCTCTGACATGCAGGCAGATGATTTACTTAGCTGGTGATTTATTTAGTAGGTCTGCCTGGGAAGGAATTGCAAAGACATTTGTCTGTGCAGAGAGAATCGGGTATCTGTCTGTCCAGATGGTCACTGTTCATGAAGAGGTACAGCAGCTGTGACTTCAAGTGCTGACTTGCAGGCTTCAGAAACAACATGCCTTGCTGTTGTTCCTCAGCAGCTAGAATGATGCCATGCTTGATGTAGCAGAGATAAGCAGCTGGACAACAAGGTTATAAGTATGATGCCCATTATTCCTGAAATACTAGTGCTGGCTCCCTTAAAGTTCCAATGGTTTGATGTGGACAGCCTTACTTGCACTCTTCTGCTGTGAAGGGAGACTTTGCAAGGGAAATCTACACTGCAAAAAAACACTCAGATGCAGCAGTTAAGAATGTATAGTCCAGTGAATAAAATTAATTCATATGGTAGTAGGATGCTTTAAGTATGGATGAAGTAATCAAGCAACTAAAATTTCACGATGGAAGATGAGTAGTGGTAGGGAAAAGGATGACACAATAGACTAGAAACTTACCTAATATATGCAAGTGGAAAGTGTGACTCACAGTTTTTGGAACTGGGGTGGGGACTGACTAAATTCCACAAAGTGAACCAGCATCCTATTGCTACACTTTCTAGTCTCTCTATTGCCCGAATATGGACACTTTAGTAAAAATCTTTCCCTGAATGGAGGCTGTGGTTAAAGGTAACAGATCAGGAGGCAGAGCAGGGCAGTCAGTAGCTTGGCAGGGTAATCACTCCTCTACACCCTGAAATAGCCAAGAGGGAATCAGTGTTTCAGCCTACAAACCTTTGTAAGTGATGATCAAGTTTTGGGTTGCTACATCACCAGAAATCTTTTTCTCATCTGATTGGTCACACAGAGAAAAGATTATTACCTATAGGCACTCTCTCAGACCTGCATCATAAGTCTGTGCCTATAGATATGTATGCTATGGATATGCAGCCTGTGAAGAATAATTCATTTATGAACTGTAATATAGTACCTGAGAAAATACATACAGACCTGTTTTTATTTATATGGCTTTGATCTACAAAATATGCAAAACACAGTGTACAATTGTAAAGGAAGACCTGAGTCTCTCTCTTGAAGCATTTGCAGTCCTGAAAATACCCCAAGAAACTGTCCAAAGGCAAAGAAAAGGAATATAGAATAAAGCTAAGCAATCAGTCTGGTAGCCACACAGCCTTTTTAAAAGTCAAATGTGAATATACATTTATGCTGTATACAAATCAAGTCATGGTAAAATATATGTATGTGAATATATACATGGATTAAATCAGATGCTTGAATATTGACCTTGTGATGTTAGTTTTGCTTTCTGTCAGCATGCATTGTGGAACAAGATTTACAAGAAGATAAGCTACTCTTTCCAGAAAAAGCCTCACTCAAAAATAAGTAGAGAGCAAGAAGAATATCTTACCAAATACATCTGCAGCATCACTCATCTGAAGTTAGCAAATGTCATTTTAGGCAATTGTTTACATTATAAATGTGTATCTTCCAAGCATTCCTTACAGAAAAGATACTTTTGTTCCCATTAGAAATCTGTTTACCATTCCCCAGAAAATACTCTTTTTCATATTCTCACCATTTCAGGTTTCATAGCATAGTGATAGACATTTTAAGTCTGTTTAAGTCCACCTATAGTTAAAGTCCATGCCACTTCTTTCCACTGCTAGCTTTATCTGATGTAACTAAGTTAAGATTAACAATATGTTACTCTTGTACTCAAACCTTTGCTCAGTATATTGTTCAGATGGACTTTTAGGGAGTTACTCAGAGACATTAAAGGCCTTGAGAAAGGGAAAGATGACTCTGTATTTGCCTGAAATTAATTTCCTAGAGCTCAAAGTAGTTGAAGTTCTGGGATTTGACTAACAGTCTTTATGCACTGATAAGGTGTGGGCTGTTACTAGTAAACATTAACACTTCTTCCAAAAAGTCATTTTGTGAATTCCTATATCTACTTCTGCTCTACAGAAACTGCTGCTCAAAAATCCCACCTGGGAGAAAAATCTCCACATACCCTTCCATGTACTGGGACTTAAATCTGCTAAAATGAGCTCATTATTTCAGTTTTTTTACTATAATTGGATGCGTTGTCAGAAACCCACTATGTGACGCATTCTGTGCCTTCTGTACTCAAGTGAATTACTTTTATCAGCCTCAGTGGACTGTGACTCAAGCCCTACCTATACATGTTCTCTAACACGGACAATAAGAACAACGTGCCAGCAAATATTCATACAAATTAGCAGAGAGTGCTGAATAGAATTAAAGAGACTTATTAAGTGTAAATCATTGAATGATGACACAGAGATAGAAAGAACCAAATTAGTATAAATAGAACAGATAGATAGTATAAATAGAACAGATAATTAGTATAAATAGAACTGGTCATCATAGAATCATGTAATGTGTTGAATTGGGACTGTTAAAGGCCATCCAGTTCCACCCCCCCGCAGTGAGCAGGGACATCCTGTGCTAGATCAGGATGTTCAGAGCATCATCAAGCCTGGCCTTGAACATTTCCAGGGATTGGGCCTCCACCTCCTCTCTGGGAAACCTGTTCCAATGTTGCACTACCCTCCTGGTGATGAATTTCCTAATGTCTAATCTAAACCTGCCCTGCTTTAGTTTATACTTAAGGGTATGCTGGTTTAAAATGAGGAACCTGTTTTGATCGTTTGTACCTTAGATGCAAAGTTTTATTATCACAGAAGGAACAAAAAGGTACTTTGTCTGGAAACAAAACACACTTTATTGCTTGTTCTTCTCCTATATTCTACAGTTTGTACCAGTTTTGAAACAGGTAAAGCCGCTACAGCCAGAGTAATCTTATTTACCCACTTGGTAGCTAAAGTTTCAGCCACACAGAGAAGAATTTTTGCATATCTAACATCATAACATTAAAATCTAAGGCACTGTTTCTAGTGCAACCCCACTTCTAGCTATGGGCCTCTTTCCTGGGAGGAACCCAACTACTAGCACAAGCAATGCACTTTTGTAGGCTGTAGGTCAACATGATTTGAGTGGTAGCAGCTGTGAGCCCTCCCCCAGCACTTCTCTCATCTCAGCAGAGAGTATGAAGCTCACACACCCTTTCTTCTCCTTGTCAGTTCCTTCCTTGTGCTGAGCAACTGTCCCACCAGCCAAATGAGGTAGGGAACTAATCGTGCTGGAAAGCAAATAAGCCCCCCCCTTTCCCCTTTTGCTGGGTCCTTTTCCTCGCCCACATCCATTTTGTGGCGGTGTTAAGCAGTATTTGGATAAACTCAGAGGGAAATGCCATGGATGGTGAGGCAGGGCTGGAGCAGGAGAGGAGCTGCTCAGGCTGCCATCACTCATGGCTGGTGTTGATGCCAAGTGTCAAAACATGGTCTGAGTTTCTCTTAGATTTGAGATCTACCAAGGACCTGTTTTCTGAGATGAAGGAAATTTGGGTCAGCTTACTGTGTGAAGCTGAACTACTAAAACTGACATTGTTAATACAGATCTGGAAACAAACATTTCATTCATATTTTAATCAAAAAACCCCATAGAATTTTATTGATCTGTCTGCTAAGATTTCCAATGTGGAATGTACCAAGATAAAGCTGAACTCAGGACAGCTCTTGAATAACCCCAGTCAGCGAACTACTGTTACATCTGCTGTTTTTTTCTGATCTAGCTAGGTACTTTTCCATTCGTACTGACACCCATTGATCTCACCATAAAGAATTTTTTTTTAACTCTTAGGTGGAAAAATCACACATAAAAAAATTGGCAATAGCTGTTTGGTTTTTATGGGCTGTGGCCTACAGAAGATGGTACAATTACCTTCATTTTCTGTTTAATGTTAAATATCATATCACTTGCTTTGACATGAACCATGACATTCAAAAGCATGATAAACAAATGGGCACTTAGTTTTGATAGTAGTAGTCACCTCAGAGATAAGAAGAGAATGGCTGCAGTGAGCACTTGCCAGCCTGGCAGATCTATGGCAACACAGACAATCAAATACTTAACCTATTTATCATTTCTTCTTACTTCTGCAGAAGTGACCTGGAGCCAGGCTTCCAGATCTCCAGTCTTTTTCTGCCCTAGGGACATGCCACATCTGCAGTGACTCACAAAACCTCTCTTCTTCTCCAGTGAGAATTCGCTTTCAATGATGTCTAGTACTGAAGAGGTTTTCAAAATACAAGTATTTCAGCCTACTGGCACACCACCAGTATAAATCTGATGGATGCACAAAATAGGTTTGTTGATTTACATTGTAAGAAGGAGTTTAAAACACCTACCTAGAATCTATTAAATAATCTACTAACCAGGGACTGCTGGGAATAGAGAAAAGGGCTCTGTTGCTGCATTCCCCAATGGAAATAATAAGAAATTAAAAGGACTTGGAAGAAAAAAAATCCTAATATATAAAATGGTGTAATAGAGAAACTTCGGACATGATTCCCCTGTGCTTGCATCATCCAGCTGTGTATTACAGAAATAATATACGATGTTAAAGATACACTATCCAGCAGGCAGCAGTGACAAGTTATGCTGCTGAAGGTAGGGTGAGTAATGTGAAGTTGATTGCCAGCAATCAACCCAGGAAATTTTCAGTTTTTCAAAGTATGATGCAAGACATTTAAATCGAAGTCTCACAGATTGTCAGACAAAGAAATGGTTTTATCCCAGTTTTTGGTTTTTGTTAGCAAAACCCATCTGTTTCTGAGAGAAGTATTTATCTCTCTCTCTCAAAGCAAAGCTTATAAATAATCAAGTGCAAAGACTATGTGCATGTGATTTCATAACTGTAAATGCTGATGATGCATGCTGAACCCAACAATTTCTACAGTGCTACGTAACTTCCAGTAGTCATCAACAAATTACACAATTTTTCTGGTTTATATTAACACATAAGGGAAACATGTTCTGTGACTCCTACTTTATTGAGTGTCCAAATCAGTTACCTCACTTATTTACAGTGCAGTTAAATTGTAAGAAATAGACCCTGGCTTTTTGTTGCTCTGAAATCTTATGCTGTCACAGCTGCCGATAGGTATTCTAATAAAAAGACTGCACATAATTATTAAGAAGTGCTTAGTAGACCATCATTAAAATTTGAATTTTAACAGCTTTTAAGCTTTTTTTCCTTACTATTCAACTAAATACAGCCCAATATTGGTTTTTTGTTTTAAAATTACATTTTAACACTTATGTAGCCCTTTGATTGTGACTTGCATTTATCCACTGACCATGCATCACTGAAAGCAAGGAAAGATTAATCTTGTTAAAAAGAAATTTTTTCAGCATACTAAAGTATGTAAACATGGATCTTGGTGAACAAATGGGAGGGGGATCTGCCTTGGCATATCCTGCACTCCTAATATTCAAGCTCACTCTTCTTTATCCCTGTTCCTTTCAAATGTTTGTTGCAAGTAATAAATATAACAAATCCTATTAAGTTCTACAAAGATACAGTTTTTTGGCAAACTTGGTCAGAGCACTGTATGTGCCAAAAGGAAAGCAGGGAGACCAGAATTCTACTTACCAGTAACCTTACTCCAGTATTTACTTAATCTGTGATTAAAATGAAAAACGACATCGTTTGCTTTGGAGACTTGCACATATTTTATAAATATTGCATCATCTCTCCCTCTCACGTGATATTTGGTACTCTATAACCCCTATGTAAGCAGCAGCTGGTTGATTTTCCCATTTCTTAAACAGATACATCACAGTACACACAGTTACGCCAGTATTATTTTGCAAGTGGTTGTTCAGTTAAATTTGCTTTTGTTGGCTTATTATTGAAGTAGATCGTGACCATGTAATAGGACTTGGCTCTCTTTCGTTATAGATGTTTATTTTTTCTGTAATGCCTTCTGCTTAGTGTAATAAGTAGAAATCTACTATTTGTGTAATTGCTGAGTTGCCTACTCCCAAAGGCTGATTTGAAAACAAAATGGGTATTCTGGAGCTTTGTAGAATCACAGAATATCAGAGATTGGAAGGGACCACAAAAGATCTAGTCCAATCCCCCTGCCAGAGCAGGAACACCTGGACCAGGTCACACAGGAACGCATCCAGACAGGTTTTGAATGTCTCCAGAGAAGGAGACTCCAAAACCTCTCTGAGCAGCCTGCGCCACTGTTGTCACCTTAACTGTGAAAAAGTTTTTTCTTATATTTCTGTGGAACCTCCTGTGTTCCAGCTTGCACCCACTGCCCTATGTCCTATCACTGGCACTGAGAAGAGCCTGGCTCCATCCTCCTGACACTCACCCTTTACATATTTATAGACATTAATGAGGTCACCTCTCAGTCACCTCCAAGCTAAAGAGACCCAACTCCCTCAGCTATTCCTCGTAAGGAAGCTGCTCCAATCCCTTCATCATCTTTATGGCTTTGTGCTGGACTCTCTCAAGCAGTTCCCTGTCCTTCTTAAACTGAGAGCCCCAGAACTGGACACAGTACTCCAGATGTGGTCTCACCAGGGCAGAGTAGAGAGGGAGGAGAACCTCTCTTGACCTACTGACTATGCCCCTTCTAATACACCCCAGGACAGCAGCAAGGAAGGCACAGTAAAAGCAAGCATAAAGCAAATTAATGAGACATTTTAAAGAAGAAAGGAATGGGTGACCTCCAAGAGAAAAGGTTGGCTAGGCAGCCAGGACTTGCAGATAAACATTTTGAATTTGTGGCAGGGTAAGAATGAAAAACAGCTGAAAGAGGACATAACTGAGCTAAATAAGATTGGTGCCTTGGTAGTATGTAACACCACTAATGGAGTAAGTCATGCAACTGAAGATAGAAAATAAGCAGGATGGTATAAGAACACTGAGAACTGATGAGGTCCAGATCAAGGTTTTGCCACAGAAGATGTGGTACAATTGGTGGCAGGGGAAAATGATGAATGGGGTGGGGGTAAATGGGGGATATACACTGTTATCACTTTCCAGTTGCTCTCAGCAGACAAAAGAAAGCTGATGAGAGATGAAAAGCTTGTAGTTGCACAATCTCCTTCTTTAAGGAGGGAAACAAAACCAAACTAGACCGCATCATCAACTATATATAAATGGCAGGTGGTTAAGAGTTCTGGAAAATGGAAAATCCCCATGTTGCTCAGTGGTGAGAAACCCCCCTCTCCTTCCAGCTGAGAACACATCACTGGAAAGTCCCAGCATGGAAAAAAAAAAACAAACAAACCCCACCAAATAAATAAATCGTGTGGGCAGTCAAAACTGAAAGAGGAACAAACTCAAATGACACTTTGACTTGAAAGGAGTTTATTTTCAGGCTAGCATTTCCTTGAATGGCAACAGTTCAAGTTCAGACATTAGAGGGAAAATGGCTAGCAAATGTCACCACTGATATTAGGCCACAGAAGCAACCTCATTTATTAAAAAGCTAAGATTGCAACTGGAGATTTTTTTGTTTTTCTGTTACTGAGTGTAGGCAAACAATCCCAGTGACAAAACAGACACCCAGGATTATTATACAGCTGTAAAAGTAGAAATTATTGTCTGGCAAGTTTGTGGAATTTTTTTCCTCTTCATTTACATGAATTTGTTCTAGACAAGAAAGTTGTCTTTAACACAGTGCTTCCTAACAATTCATTGGGCATGGATCTTTGTCTTACAGGCAAGCCCAATGCTGGGAATATTTCCAGCACTGTCCATAAAGAAAACAAGGGATAATCACGATGAGTCACACTGAGACAAGAAATACAATGCTCAACAAATGTTAGAATTCTTCCCCCCTCCAACTAGCATCCATTAAAACAAAAATACTGACATAAATTATTACCCTTCTCAGAAATAAATCAACATACAACAAAGGTACTTCACAGTAATTAATGACAGCAACATTAACGCAAATTCTGGAGAGAATTACAGCGATAGGGGTTTCTAGCTGTAATCTAGGAAGATAATGAAGATGGTTTCAACTCTGCTTTTCTGCTCTCACAGTTAATGAATGCTGCTGCATCCTGCCTGATGCACAGGGCAGCCCAACCCTGCTATCAAACAGCAGACAACAGTTCTGCAAGTGTTGTGTAGGCTGCCCCACCTCCAATAGTATCCTATCAATAGTATAATTAAAATGTAGGTTCTCTTAAGTCCCATTAGCAGTCGGCAGTACGGTAAGCACCATCTGAAGCATGTTACCCTTGACAGCAAATAACTATGATTATTTATGAAACTGCCATTCGTGCCTTTTCCGATTCAGAAAGAAGAACAATTGGATGTCTTGTGGGGGAGAGAGTCACTATTTTAATTTTGTTTTTCCCATTGTTCCTAATGTGTGTAAGTAGTAGGATGGAACTGCAGCAAAGTTAGACATTTTTATTATTATTTTTACTGTTGCATAACAAAGGCATTAATGCTACTACTGTTATAGCAGGGGACAAGAGGACCTTGACATCTAAGGTGGAAACTCAGGGTCCAAACCTATTGATCACATCACTGCTTCTGAAGCTTTGAACAGCAGAGAATAACAACAAAAGCTTTCCCCAGGCATGAAGCTGGAGCAGTGAATGTGAAACCCAGACAAGTTTCAGATCATGCATCTGATGCAATAACTGCATTAAGCTTTCTCAAGGAGAAATCTCTCTCTTCCCTGTGTGCTCCTACATGCATGGTAGGAGAACTCAGGATGTTTCCTGGATGGGCCCAGAACAGGAGACAGTATTCACAAAAAATATATTAATTGGACCCTTTGTGATTTTTATGGGAATATCCTTTCTCAAAACAATTTCCTAGCAATAAAAGCAGGTTGTGACAGAAACACAAACATAATGTACTGATCTTTTAAAGGTTTTCTTAAAGATGCACACACCAGTGTTGATCAGGGTGAGGTAGTGTGGTGCCTGACATGAAGGTGTCTGTCTTAGCTGACACCTATTGCAAGAGGCCTCCATCTTAAATGCTTCAGTTTCATGTAACAGAGTTTGTTAACTAACTCCTCTGGAAAGCTACTGCTAATTTTGAAGCTTTAAAATAAAGAATTTTGTCTTGTGATATAGCCATGCTAATCAGAAACCTTTCAAAACAAGAGCATCTCTGATTCTCTTGGATTCATCTGTTATTTTGTTCTTCACATCCATAACTCGTGGGAGTAAGGACGACCATACATATGGACATTCCAGCCAAAAGATGTGCTTTACTGTCTGGCTGGCAGAAAGACTCACAAAAAGCCGATACACTTACTTATTGAATACCTGAAGCAATCAAGTAATAGTGGAAAAAAAAGCCTTAAAGGTGAAATGTGATTGATGTTCCCTCCTGCTTTGCAGGACTAGATGCCTTTTTCAGCTGTAACAAGATTCTATCTGATAAAGCTCATTCAAATAGCATGGGTGTGGAGTAAGTTCAAAGTCAGGGAATAGAAAAATCTCACAAAGGAGGGAGGGGAGATAAAGCCCCGAATGAAGTAGAACCAACCAATTCTTCATCACAGAAAGGATTTCTGTTGGCAGATCCAACACTTGCCTTGAAGAAAAAAAAAAGAATTATTGAACTAACCTAATTCCAGTCACCTAATTCCTAACAGAGTCACTGGCGGTTATCAGAGCAGGGAAGTAATTTTTGGCACACAACTAGTTCTTTATCTGGCTTTACTTAGTGCTCCACACGTCATTTGTTAGTTTTCTTCTTTGACCTTGCCTGTCTTGTTACAATAAAAAGTTCACTTGGCAGCTGAGAAGAAAAGAAAAACAAGACCAATTGTAAAGCTGAGTGACTAAGCAAGAAAATATACACCAATATACGATCTTGGAAAATTCAAACATGGATTTACTCTGCTCATGGACAGATTAAGCAAAATATAGAAGGCTTTTCATGTTCCAACATCCAAAAGGTGGAAAGTGCCAAAATTAACCCAGAACATGCTAAACAAAGGCTGGACTGGGATCAAAAAGGCACTACAAAAGTCTGGTTGCAGAAGGACCAGGCTGACTGGCAGCTACTGAACTCATGAGTGGTTTGCATGGGACTGCAAGGGCAGGGCTAGCACCAAAGCAGTGCTGACAGAGACGCTGGTGAGTGTCACCGTTCCTGCAGCAACAGAGGTCAGTACATATGGGGAAAGGGGCTGGAAATGATAGCATTTATGCCATAACATAGTGGTGTTCACCACAGTGGCACAGGACAGGCTGGCATTATTTCAGCCACAGCTGCCCCAGGGACGTACAAGGCAGACACCTTGGCACAGGAGCCACTCCACTGAGCTCAGCAAAGTCTGCCCTGCAAACCAGCTGAAGCTCTCAAGCAGGTATCAAAAAACAAAAACCGATGTTAATTACCACTTCCCTCAAGCTTGTAATTCACTAGTCAGTGAATTACATTTTTCATTACATGAATGACATCACCATCAGAAATTACTGCCTGAGGACCTAGACTGAAACCGGCTTCGCAATCACAATAAAGGGTCTTAGCATAGAAGCAGGAGCAGAGTTTAAATTAGTTTTCAAATTTTACTAAATAAAAAAGCAGCAATTAAGAAATGCAATACTTCAACAACAACTAATCACTAACAATTAAAAATGTAAAAGTAATTATTTTATTTGTTAGTTTTAGCAGGGAATCATTACTGATCACAGGTGACTGCAAATGGAGCACTACTGAAAACCAACAGCATACTGAAATGTGTATTTAAAGGCTTCACCTTAGCCCATATGAGGAACAGGTAGCTTTACACATGTGGTTATATGAATAAGCTGTAAATTTCAACAATAATCACAAGTTAAGGAAGAAATCAGACTTTGGTTTTCCCTCTTGACATGTACAAAACATAGGTAGCAAAAGTACTGCATCTCCATGACAAACTCAAAACTTTGCTGAGAATAACACTCCACAGTTATTAAGAGTACAGCTGTTGCTGCCCTGTTATGAAATCTTCAGTGCCTTATGGGCCCACAGGCATAGGCTATGAAGTTCTCCTTTTCCCTCTGCTAACTTTTGTTAAGACCTCCATTCCCTTTCTGGAGCCATAGCCATTCCCCAAAAGACGGTACCACCCATGAGAGTTGTGTCCACAAGGATCATGACCTTGGCACAGCCCGTTGCCAGAACTAAAAGGCCACCCATGAAACACACGCCTGTGCCAAGAAAGCAATGTGGTTCCACTGCAAAGCCCAAAGCAGGCCAGAGACTAGTATTGTGCAAACCAGGGTGGCATAAAACCACATTATTCTGTTACTGTTCAGTATTGTCTATGTGCAGAAGCACAGTGCATCACAGAATCCGCCCCTCAGTGTTTTTAATGAGATTATGATGGTATGGCAGCTGCACCCATCTTAAACCTATCTGCTCTCCAATCAAAAGTTACAGGACTTGCGTAGTATTTCTGGCTACTTTTGCTCCAAGGCTTTTAGGAGCACCAAAAGCACCACTACACAAATGTAAGATCACAGTGATCGTTTCTCTGATGTAATCTTATTATGAAGCCATTTGTGACCTAAATGGATTACTAAGAGCATCATCTAAGACGCTAGTTGCAAAGGAACCACAGCAAACATAGAATTCGACTACTCTCTCACCTCAGAGGAAATACTTACAGCAAAATCACTTCTGCATACAGTGATGCACATACAAAAGCTTCATATTACACAAATAAATTCTCTCAAAGTACCTGTGTCAGTCATACATCCACGTAATGTCATCATATATTCATGTGCCAAATCTAATTAAATGGGTATTTTTCCAATTAAAAACTCAGAATGATAGAATATTCCACAGTGATGCTACTTAAACTTCTACGCTGTGAAACTGTAGAAACTAATTAAGGCCAGACATATTTTATCCGTAGGCTTTTATTTAGAACTTTGCAAATAAATTCATTCCTATCTGAATCTCAGTTATATTCCATGGATTTTATATTCTTCTCAGGCAGGAAGTGTCTTTGCTATATATATTAAATTTCCTCTTATCTTCTCTTACATCTCTGCCCTGTATGAGACAGTAGAGTTTTGTATGTTTGTAACAGCTGAAGTGAGAATTGTCAGGCACAACTTCACTTCCAAATAAGCATATACGCCTGTAAGCATGAAGCAAGGATTCGCAACAATTTCCAAATGGGTTACAAAAAATATATATGAACAGCTACTTTTAATTAAGAATGGTTAAGTTTTCCCTAGTCCTCAATAAATACAAAGCGTAAGGCATGTGAAATCCAAATTCTTTAATGGAGCTAAAGCTAAAAAGCACCATTTGCCCCGCGATTTCAACTGGGACCTTTGCCTTCATCGGTGGCAGAAAATTTCCCTTTCTCCGTATTAACACCAACGAGGCGGCCGGCCGACACGCGGAGAGGGGTGGGGGGCGAGGGGATGGATGTACTGGGTGAAGAGGCGAGGATTTCATGTGCAGGGCCGGCAGTGGGACTACCAGAGCAGCAGTCCCCGGTAGCCCAGTGGGGCGAGCAGCCGCTAGGCTGGGGCTTGCTGGACCGGCCGAGCTTCCTCTAAGAGCCCGGCAAAGGCTAAAGCGGGCGCGTTGTTGGCACTGGACTGGGGTCCGGCGTTCAAGCCCCATCGGCCCCAGGCTGGGCATCCCGTCGGAGGCAGCAGGAAGGGCGGTGCTACTTGCAGAGCCCCTCCAGCCGCTCCAGGGTGCCCTTCATGTCGCGGATACGCTTGGCCAGGGCGGGCACGGGCTGCATGGCGCGGTCCAGTTCCTCGCAGCGGGCCACCAGGGCGTACATGGCGCGGATGCTAAGGTCGGCCGCCTCGCCCAAGCTCTCAACCCCGTCGCGGTAGGTCTGGATGCAGCCCACGCTGAGAGCAGTCAGGGCCTGCAGCCCGCAGTGCACGTTGCGCAGCAGCTCGTCCACCTGCGCCGCGACCTGCCCGGCCAGGGCCACCACGTCCTGCAGCGCTCCGGGGTCGATGGCGGGGATGGAACTCCCGCCGCCGCCACTGCCAGCCCCCGCCGCCGCCGGCTGCTCGCCCCGCGGGGCACCGCTCAGCCGGATCCGCCTCTCCAGGTTGTTGGCCACGAACTGGGTGAGGGGCCCTTCGCGCAGCACCGTCCCCTCCAACTCCAAAGCGCTCGCCAGCGTCGCCCGCCGCCCCTCCAGCACTTGCTGCCGTCCCGCCGCTGTCCCGCTGCTAGCGGCGGCCAAGCTTAGCGCTTCCAGGCTCCGCCGCCCCGCCGTCTCATGGCCGGGCCCCTCCTCCGCTGCCACCGGGGGCCCAGCGGCTGCTGTGGGCCGCAAAGCCGGAACCTCCATGGCGGGCGACGCGTGCGTGGCCGCTGGCGCGCCGCCGCCCAGTGGGGGGCGCTCCGCAGCCTGTTTACGTCCCTTTCCATTGGCCGCGGTGCCCGCGGGGGCACGGC
>VZTY01023300.1:275209-373849 GCA_013400935.1 Turnix velox | reverse complement strand
CTTTCCCCCTCTCCTTCCTCCCTTTTTCCCCCCTCGTTCTCTCTCTTACACCTTTCACAAACAAAACCACATTTTTCTACCTGTAACTATTTAGACCCAAGGGGAGGTATGGGATGTTGAAACTACCTGTGGAGTGGGATGAGTTTCATACAGTTTTATTCCTGAGCAATAGAAAGGATGGAACTTGGGCTCTAACACTTTCCTTTGCTTCACTGTATGCATGTAGTGTAAAGCAGATGACAGTGAGTGAATTTACACACACTTTATGAGGTCAAGATGTGCATCTGAAGTCCTCGTCAGTGTTTTGTGGTCAGAAATGGGTCAGTGGCTGTGTCTCAACATGGTTCAATGGCCAGATAACTTCTTTATTAGGGCATTATCATCCACGTTGCCACTGGCTGTGACCAAACTGCTGACAGCTCAGGAACCTCAGCCAAGTAAATCCTGACTTTTGTAATAGTTCTTTTTTCCTGGAAATTGAACCAGGGCGGGGGGAGGAAACTAAAGAACACACTCAATTTGTTGAATGCCACTGGAGTGTTCCCATTTCTAGAAAGAAAAATCAAGGGTCCCTTAATCTCTGGTTGGGATTGCACTGCCTCTGTGGAAAGGATTGGTCTAAACCTGTGGTGCCATCCTCCTCTGATTTGCCCACATACTCCTCCCCATTCTTCCCTCCTCCCTTCCCCTTTTCAATGAGAAAATGCAAATGTTCACTCCCCTCTCCTCTTTCCCTCCCTTATTCACATAAAGCTGAGCAGGGAGAGGATCCTTCTTCTCAAGTACAACAGGGCTGGCTCTGAGCTGGTTATTTAACCCCTTTCTTGACCAGAAATCTTTCAAAAGGATGATTTATTTTAAAAGGATGCAATAATAAGCTAGTGATAATAAAGTGCAGGGTGCAAGAGGCTTCCAAGCTGATGCTCAGTGGGCAAAATAATGTCTCCGATAAGGAAAAACATCCCCAGTTTGAGGAAGATTGAGGCTAATTTGGACACCTGTGAGAGAAATATGCAAAAGGAGATAAATGTAGGCAGTAAATGTCAGCTTCCCTTGAGAAGGAGAGGGAAGTAGGTATCAAACTGCCATGTGTGCCCAGGGGCCTTTGTAATCGAAATGTAGTGATAGAATCTGTATGGAGACCCATGGCTATTGATATTTTTCACCTAGTTGCCATGGAGATTTGCATTACACTTAAATTGTAAAAAAAACCCCCAATTTTCCCAACAGGGATTTTCTGAAAGATAAAATGGGGGAGAAAAAAGACCTTTTCATGGGGCTCTTTGGAAGCAGGGAGGGGAATCAGCTGGAGAACAGGTAACAGGGAAACAGAATTGCTGTAGGAAGGTGTGGCAGTGTGGGCATTGGGAATTGCCATAGAAGCAGGTTTGGGACAAGCTGGGGCTTTTGAAGGATTGGTGTGGCTAAGAATCACCAGTGTGTGTCCTGCTTGTCCCATTGTTTTTCCCAGTTCAGCCAGCTGTTTCCATTTTTGTGTGAACATCTCATTCTTCTCTCTGGTCAGACTTTTGTTTCAGAATATGAGGCTCAAGGAAAAATCAGCTGGAAGCCAAAGGGTAAAAAAAGAGGCTGTTGAGGTGATGTGTATTGAAGTTCAAATAGAAACAAGAGGGGAGTGATCCCTGGTTTCTTGACCTGTAGTTAATAGCATTCAGATAGAAAGTGATACAAAGAAATCAGCTTAAAATTATAATGTTAAAAAAGCAGTGACATTTGTGGCATTAAAATCTGCCAGCTCCAATAGATTGGTTGACTTGACTCAGCCTTCTGCTGAATCCAGAACATCAGGAAATATATTTCTTTTGCTGCCACCTGAACAATCCTTTTCCCTCATCCCGTTCCTGTATCTGCATTTCAGGATCCTTTCATAGCATTTCATCTTGACAAGGCACTTGTAAGGAAGTACATGAGTCCACTCCTGATTGGGGAACTGGCACCAGATCAGCCCAGCTTTGAGCCCAGCAAGAATGTAAGTATCTTAAAAACCTGATATTTGGGTCAAAATAATGCTATTTAAGATCTCTTAAATAGCAGGCAGAATTCCCTGTACCTAAATTGATAGAATCTCCAAGATCTTGTTGTTGATCTGAAGCTTCTCCTTGACTTTATGTCTTTATTTCATAGTCTTAGTGAAGATTTGTCTCCAGGTGACCTTCAGTTTTTACCTATCTCCACAGCAGTTCTTTGAGAGGGGGAACTGAGCTCCTCTTTGGGATTCTTTGGGGTTCTGAGGTGTTTTCAGTTCAGCAGATCGTTTTGGATCTCCCCACAGAAAAAGTTGGTAGAAGATTTCCGTGAGCTCCGTGCAACGGTGGAGAAGATGGGGCTTCTCAACCCCAACTGGATCTTTTTCATCCTCTATCTCTGTCACATCTTGCTGCTGGATGTTGCAGCCTGGCTCACCATCTGGTATTTTGGAGCATCCACAGTGTCTTTCCTCTTCTCTGCAGTGCTTCTAGGCACTGTCCAGGTAAGCAGCTAGGCAGAAAGAAGACCAAAAGCCGACCCTTTGAGATTCAGGTGCTTGTTGCTACATAATCTTTGTGAACTTCCCCAAAATTCTGTTTCTCCCTGTATTTTCACCAAAGTGGAAAAATTACAGTGCCCCCAACATGCTGCTTTGGTGGAGCAGGCTTTGCACTGCTTTTTCCTTCCCATAGTTTGTCAAAGCTCTCCTTATTCCCAGCCTTCTTTGTACAATAAAAGCAGTGCTGTGCTTCCGAGGTCCCTCTTGCCAGAACTCCAAGGCACTGTGCAAGGGCCAAGCCACCATGTTCCCATGGGAACTTAGAGCAAGTTAGAGGAGATGGCAAAGCAGCTCTCAAAGCCCCAGCTATTCCTCCTGTGGCCAGATGATCCCCTTGGAATTACAAGTACTCCGAGGAGGCAGCAGCAAGCTGCTCCTTAAAGGAGACTTTGTTGCCTGTTTCAGTGCAGTTTTGTGAGAGGATAAATGCTGTTTCTGAGCTTCATGGCTTCTCTTTTTTTTTTTTTTCATGATTTTTTTTTTTTCCCCTTCCTCATGAAAATGACTGTCTGGGACTAGAAGTCATTAGGCAAAGTCTGGCCTGGACTCCCGTATAGTAAGAAAAGTGTCTCTAGGGTTGAGGAGCGTGGGAGTGGGAGGGAAAAATGCCCTTCTCAAATGCAGAGCCTCTTGACTCCTTTTTGCCTTGCACCACTGTTATTTATTTGTTTGTTTGTTTATTGGTTTGTTTTTTTAATTGCAGGCCCAGGCTGGCTGGCTCCAGCATGATTTTGGACACCTTTCAGTCTTTAGCAAGTCCAAATGGAACCACTGGGTGCACAAGTTTGTGATCGGCCATCTGAAGGTGGGTGTTGGGTGCTGAGAGGAGCTGCTTGAGCCTCACCTGGGATGAGAAGAGAGCAAATACAAGCTGCTACTGGGCAGAAGATACAACCCCTTTATGAGTCTCCCTTCTCACTCCTTCTTGCAGGGAGCACCAGCCAGCTGGTGGAATCACCTGCACAACCAGCACCACGCCAAACCCAACTGCTTCCGAAAGGACCCTGATGTTAACATGCACCCCTTATTTTTTGCTTTGGGAAAAACACTCTCTGTAGAGGTGAGACCTGGTGAATGCTAGGAGGGTGAAGAATTAAGATTCAAACTGGGAAAACTGGAGACCAGTGATTAACCAGTTTGGTCAGTGAGTTGTCTCTGTAGATTAGGAATTTGGAGAAGGTGCAGCTTGGCATTAATGGCCTTTGAAAACAAGAAGAAAAAAGATCCTGGTGCATTAGAAGCTTCCATATACATTAGGTTTCAACTGTTTTTCCTGTCTTTTTCCCCTCAAACAATCTTTTTGTGGGTTGAAATATTTCAAATTTATGGTGAAGGTTTAAAACAGCCCCCAAAAATACTTCAGCAGTGAGAAGTACATTCAGAAAATGGTTTGAGTTCACCCACTATTTTAGATAGTGTCTTCCACTAGTCCCTAATATTCCTTAGAAATGTTCCTTCAGTGCTGAGATTTTTATACCTAAAATTTCAGCAGAAGTTATTTTTGCTCTGTTTTAAAATAAGAATGAGATATTTGTCACAAGTTCATATTTCCCTGACGAGAGACTTGCAGTTAGCTGTATGATGCTAATATTGCAAGTTGTTCTCTTTACCAAGATCAGCTTTGACTAATTTTAGTGTTTTGGGGAAAAAAAAGCAGCATTTGGCAAGGAAGAACCAACTGGAATGTTTACAGTTAGTGATGAAAGAAGGTATTTCAGTCTGACAGGGGGTGTTAGATTGGGTCCCATGCACAGCCCAGCTCTATTTCTGGTACAGCTCTGGAATTAATTGAGCAGCTTTAGCATTTAAAAAGCAAAACAAAACCAAAAAAAAGTGAACAGTTTTTGCACCCTTTAAAGAAAATAGTTACATAAATTTGTAGTGTCACGTGGCTTCAATGCTTTGATTCTCACTGAAGTGAAGGGAGGGTTGCTATTTGGAATTGGTTTGGACATGTGCAAGGATGGAATTCCTCATGGAGGTCAGTGACGTGATGTTACATTTATGTAGCAAACAGTGAAAAATGAGCAGCCCCAGGGAGAGGATAAACTATTCACCCGTGTTCCCATAGACACAGTTTAATGTCTAGATGCTCATTTCTCTGCTTGGGATATTAATTGCAAGTAGGTGGGAGTTCTGTGCGTCTTTATTAGTGGTATCATAGGTTTTCCTTCTTTTTTTTCTGAAGCCGTGTTGGCTCTTGGTACCTCCTGAGGTTTCGATTTCAGTGTTGTTGGGCAACAGTGCCCTCTGTAGGGCAAAAAGCCTCCAGTGAGCCTTGTAGTTGTGCCACAAGGGACTATCCAGCCTTTTGTGCATCCAAGGCAGTTTGAAACCTTAGCAGAGCAGTCTTAGATGGAAGTTCCAGGGCTTGCTAAAGCCTGGTAGCATGGTGGAGGTCACCATGGTTTGGACAGCACATCTCTGTCAGAAGTTAGGAGGTAGCATAAGTTGCACAGATGTCTTTAGCTGTCTTCACAGCCTGAGTGATTTGCTTATTTTAACAGCTTGGTGTCCAAAAGAAGAAATTCATGCCTTATAACCACCAGCACAAGTACTTCTTCATCAGTGAGTAACTCAACCCTCAACCCCTTCCTTTTCCATCCAGTTCATCTCACTGGGATTAAAAGGGCACAATTAATGTCTCTGCAATCTGTTATTTCTCCTCTCTAGTTGGTCCCCCAGCTCTGGTGCCTCTTTACTTCCAGTGGTACATATTCTACTTCGTGATACAACGGAAACAGTGGGTGGTGAGTGAGCTTTAAGTTGCCCATGGTGACTTCTCCTTGTCATAACTGGGAGGATTTCTGTACCTCAGTGGTGAGGGATGTGGGTGTAGGTGCTGGGAAAAATAACGTCTCTGATGTTGTGCTTTAGTCCAGGGGGTGTGAGTGTCTGGAAGCATTCCTTCTCCTGCAGGGTTGATGTCCATAAATAACTTGTCCTTCAGGTAGCATGAGAGTCTAACTGAAGGTAGAAATGGTCATTCTGGCTACTCTTTTTTAGTTTTCCCCAGCCAATGCAATAAAAACTTGGAGGTGCAGAAAAAGGGGAGGAGTAGCAGAAGTTGAGGGAGATGGAGGAGGATTCGGTGCATCTTAATTTTGCAAAATAATATATTAAAAATCAAGTAGTTTTCAGGTAGCCTAAACCTGTGTCCTCACAGTTCAGTGGGAAGGACAATAGGGGATGTGTAGTAGACTTTCACAGTTTTCTGTCAGGGGAAAATACAGGACTTTGAGGAACAGCATGGCTTTTAGGGAAAATACTGAGATAAAGAGGGGGGTTAGAAATAAGGCAACTTGCTGTTTTATTCTTGCTAAGGAGGTGAGAAAATGAAGATGAGAGGGGAATAAACAATTGCAAGAGATGAGAAGAGGAACAAAAACGATGAGAATGATGAGAACTCTAGAACTCTTTCAGTTGGCTGTGGTTTTGGTTTTCTCACTGCTTGCTTTCTCTTTAGACCCATAGGAAAATGTGATGCTTCACAGTTTGTCCTCTGTAGTATTTGCCCTGTGCTGGGCTCATAAAGAGCAGGATAAGAGAAGGCTCAGGGGGGACCTTATAGTAACTTCTCAGTACCTGAGGGGGTCCTACAGAAAGGCAGGGGAAGGACTTTTTAATATTATATCGGATGGGAGGACTAGAAACAATGGATATAAATTGGAGGGGGTAGATTTAGACTTGACAGAAGAAAGAAATTCTTTACACTGGAACAGGTTGCCCAGAGACGTTGTGGATGCCCCCTCTCTGGAGGTGTTTAAGGCCCGGCTGGACAAGGCACTGAGCAGCCTGATCTAGTGGGAGGTGTCCCTGCCTATGGCAGGGGGGATGGAACTCGATGATCTTTGAGGTCCCTTCCAACCCAAACTATTCTGATTCTATGATTCTATGAATTCCTGAGTACAGGAATGACCAGGCAGTAGCTGTGTGTCAGATTAGTTCATAATGGGGACTAAAAATCCATCAGTGGAAGATACTGTTGGAGGTTTTGGTGGGAGTGCCACAGAGCGGGTGGTAAATGCAGAAGTCATGGTAAATGCCAGTAATTCCTCCTCTGTTTATCTGTCCCCTGTGCTGCAGGACCTGGCCTGGATGCTGAGCTTCTACATCCGATTCTTTCTCACCTACTTGCCTTTAATTGGGCTGAAGGGTATTGTGGGGCTTCATCTGTTAGTCAGGTATTATTCAACTTGTAATTCCTCCATTTTCTTCACCCAGTTCACACTGATCCCTTGTGTCAGCTTTTTTTTTCAGCCTCCTTCTTATCTTTCTCGTGGGCTCCAAATTCTTCTGTCTACTCATGGCTTTGAGTAAGGCAGAAGCAGTTGTCTGTCAGACATGTGTCTTTAGAAGGTGTGATGGGGTGTCCTCAGGTTCATTTTGTCAAGCAGGGATTGGTTTGTAGTTGAACAAATGTTTTGTACTGACTTATTAGCCCCATCAGTGTGAGGTTAGTGATGGTTCTGTGTGTTTGTGTGCACAGGTTTATAGAGAGCAACTGGTTTGTCTGGGTCACTCAAATGAATCACATCCCCATGCACATCGATTATGACAAGAATGTGGACTGGTTCTCTACCCAGGTAAGACCCACCTTTCCAGAGACCTGTGGCTTTGCAGGTGAGAAGTTTCAATTTTGGGCTCACATTGCCCAAGAGAACAGGAGTGATGGGAACCAAGAGAGGAAACTATAAGCAGTGAGAGATAAGTACAAAGAAAGAAGGTGCAGAAGTGGTTTGGAGGCTTTAAATGCTGAGCACGGGTGCCTCAAGAAAAATAATGAGAGATGCTACAGTGTTCTTTAGCACTTCGGGTTAGAGCTTTCTTTGCATGAAGGTTGCAAGTGTCTCTCTTCTGGACCATCTGATTTTAGTTTTGAAGCCATGACACATTTTTTTTAAGTGATGCAAGTGAAAGTCATGCTTGTTGCAGCTTATCTTGCTGGGGAAGTCAAGTCTGTGCTCCTAAATTATGTTCCTAACAATCATGTCTCACAGTGTTGACTGGAGGTGGCTCTTGGACTTGCTGTGTTTCAGGCAGGAGGCAGGTGATGATGAAGAGCTTGCACCTACTTGCTGTTGTGTTTGGCACACGGGAGAGAAGTGATGTTCCTAAAAACAACACTTAGATGTCACTGGTTTTTCTTCCAGCTCCAGGCAACCTGTAATGTTCATCAGTCCTTCTTCAATGACTGGTTCAGTGGACACCTGAACTTCCAAATTGAGCACCAGTGAGTTGAAGCTTGGGGCTGGGATGTGAGGGAATTTCAGGGAGTGCTGGTTACACTAGGTCTGAAAAGCCTTAGAGGTTCCCCATCTATCAGCTAATGCAAAAGATAATGAGGGTAAGTTTTAGGTTCTTTATAATGGGAATGAAATGGGAACCACAAGTGATGGGTGAGAAAATTTTTGGAGCATCAGTGAGCACTGACACTACTTCAGACATGAAAACAGAAGTGAGAGTTGCAGCCTCCTGGTTAGTTCAGATACTGAGTTAAGGGACATTAAGAGGGACCATGGGGCACAAATGGAGAAGGAGACATTGAGGCACTCCCAGGATTAGGCACAAAAGAGGGGCAGGAGTTTGGTGGGATGGTGACAGATCCTATTGACTCACTATATTCTCTTCCTGCAGCCTTTTTCCTACAATGCCAAGGCACAACTACTGGAAGGTGGCCCCCTTGGTGAAGTCCCTGTGTGCCAAACATGGGATTGAGTACCAGTGCAAGCCTTTGTTCACTGCGTTTGCAGACATAGTGCAGTAAGTACCAACCCTCTGCATTCTCTCAGGGAAAGGTTTTACACTATTTCTGAGTGAGCAAGTGAGGGATGTGGGAAGGGAAAGGGCAGGCAGAGAAGTTCTGTGAAGAGCTGTAAGTAGTGTAGATGACTCTTAAAAGAATTGGAACCTGTTCAGCCTTGCTGCTGGTTTCAGTAGCAACAGACACAAGTCAGTAGAACAATCAAATAACTCCTTTATCTCTGAAGAATCAGAGGTCATTAGGATGCTCTTGTGCCTCTACCTCTAGAGAAGGAGGTGTTTTCATGAAGATGAATTTGAACTATCCCTCATTCTTCCTTTTATTTTTTCCTTCCTTCCCTTCCTTGTCACCCAGATATTTCATGTTCCATTGAAAAGCCACTTGTCTCTCTTCTGCCATACTTGCTCCTCTTGTTTTCATTCTAATTAAGTTCTTTGCTTTAGGCTTGTGGTCTTTGTCTGACATAGCCCCAGTAGTTTGCTGGTTCTTCATCTTTCCAAGGTGCTATTGTCTACATCACTTAAGTACTGAAGGTCTCTCAGCAAAATTGTCTAGTTGAAGATGTCCCTACTTGTTGTAGAAGTGTAGAACTGGATGACCTGTAAAGGTCCTGCCCAACCCAAACCATTCTGTTATCTCCTTTGATGAACACAGACAAGAATTCTTCCCCCAAGGTTCTGTTCCCTGGACTTTGCATTTCATGACCTTGTTTCTAAGGAAATGCTGTTGTCTCTTGGCAGCTCTTTGAAGGATTCAGGGGAGCTCTGGCTTGATGCCTATCTACATAAATAAGACTCAGTGGATCCTTCTAGAGGAATTCCCCACCCTTGTTGCCTCCTGTGGTGAACACCATGAGGACACTGCTCGGAGGAGAGAGAGCTGGCTAAGCCAGAGATGGGGAGGTGGCGCCACTTAATTCCACTGATGAATGTGATTAATATGATTTTACTATTTTATTTTTTTCTTTAAAAAAAAAAAAAAAAGCTTCTTCTTTCTTCTTCAGGTTTTTTGATTCCTCTTCTCTGGTGCTGGGTTACAGGGATTAGCTGAATGGAGGAGGTTACGTTCCACCAAGCTGGAGGCAGCTGTGGGACCAGGAACCAGGTTCCTTTCTCTCTGCTGATCCTTTATTTGCTGAGTAAGAGGGAAGTCTCTTCTCTAACATAGGCTTTCATGAGGTGGCTCTTGTGAATGTACTAAGGAAGTTGAGACAGCATGGAATCAAAGAACATGCAAGTTAGTCAAATGTGGAAGCAATATGGGACTGAGTTGATGCAGTGTTTTCAACTACCTGGATGTAATTACCACTGGCAGTAGAAGTGCCCATAGCAAGGGGCAGTGGGGACCATGAGAGAGCCCAAACCAATTTTTTTATGTGGGTGAGGCAGGGAAGGTGCAGGAAGCAGTTCTGCAGGAACAAGCATGAGGAAGAAGTTCTAATTAGAGCCCTAACTGAGGGAGAAAAAGGAGAGGTTATTCCACAGCCATGTAGATGGAAGAGCTTGGTTTGTAGTATTCTATGGGAATGCTGCTCCTCATCTCTTCTGTGGTGATGCCTCTGCATTATTTCCCCATAGTTTGCCTCCCATGGAGTCTGCAGGTGGTTTTTGCAGTGCCCTATCTATGAGTATTACTGGACCCATTACTGTAAGGCAGAAGGGACATGTTCATGCTGCAGATCCCTGAGAGGGTGGCAAAGAAACAACAGGGTGATCAATCTGTGGTCAGCTGAAGCTTCACTCTTTTTGGAGTGGTTTATTCAGCTGAGAGAACTTGTGTCCCAGGGAGCACAACCTGTTCCTGTCTCAGCCTTTAACAGAGTTTAAAAGAAGTGTGTAGGTGCTGGGTGTGTTAGGGGCTGGGGCACTGTTTAAGTGTATTTATTTTTCCATCAGCAGAAGCCAGTGTGCTGCAGACCTGTAAGCAGATATCAGCCAATGCCTTGCTGGTCTTTATTGAATCATGTGCCTTGAAAACACACCTACCCTATGATTTATTGGAATGGGAATTAGCCCACCTGCATTTCTAGGTGTCTTTTCATTTACCACGTCAACATTACAGGTGCCAAACAGAACACAGCACCTGGCATAAGCACTAAGGGAGACAAGTCCATCACCCTGTTCCCCCAGGGATAAGTGGTTTAGTCTCCGGAAGGGCTGGGTTGGTATTGAAGAAGATTTGGTGCTTTTCCTGACCAATATCCATGAAGAAGATGGCTTGTGAGGGAATTGAAGAAATGCATCTTCCCAGGCCAAGAGTGGTGTTAAGCACAGAATAAAGTTGTAATGGAAATAATAAAATAATAATGAAATCATTGATACCTGTTGGTAAGGACCATAAAGAAAGTGGGCATTAGTTATTCTTCTACCTTCTCTTTTCCTGCTCTGTTTCTTTCCCTCTTGTTAGAACTGTTGATGGAGGAAAGTCTAATAATAAAATTCCTTGTCTTACCCATGATTGCTGTCATCAGAGTAAAGTGTCTCTGCTTGAGCTGCTCTGGTTGCTGGATACTCAAGTTCTAGCCATGGAAGTACAATAAAACCTGATGTACTTCTAAGGTGTTTCAAAGGAAGATGCTCAACTGCAGCTCAGTTCTTTAAGCTTCAAAAGTACTTCCCAGATGGATTGTGGTGAAGGAGGTAAGTAGAGGAAACACTGTGTGTAAAGCAGGTGGGCCAAATAGTGCTCACCAAGTGTTGTGGGGCTACAGGAGAGCTGGAGAGGGGCTGTTTGCCAGGGCATGGAGCAATATGATGGGGGACAGTGGTTTGAAAGTAGAGCAGGGCGTGGTTGGGTGAGACATTAGGAAGTTCTTCCCCATGAGGGTGGTGAGACACAGGCTCTTGTTGCCCAGAGTTGCCCCATCCTTGAAGAGTTTCAAGGCCAGGTTTGCTGAGATCTGAGCAACCTGTTCAGTGCAGGATGTTCCTGCTCACTGCACGGGTTTGGTCTAGATGGCCTTGGAAGGGCACTTCCAACACAAGACATCCTATGATTGTGTGATGATCTGCTCTGTGCTGCCCAGTGTCTTTTTAATTTAATGTCCAGAGTCAGAATCTTCATTATCTAGATGTTAAATTTTCAAAATTTAGATAAATGTGAGCTGCCTCCTAGGCTAGAATGATCTAGGAGTTAACAGTTTCTAAGAGAATCTTGTGTCTAAGTTCCCCTTTAGTGCCTGAGACTTTGCATACTCTTGGTTTTTCTCTGCTACACAAAGAGGAAACATCTGTGAAAAAATAAACAAATTGCCCCCCCAAACCAGGCAAAATAACTAAATCCTAAAAATAACTAACAGTAAAACTGAAAGGGGACCTGAAACAAGAAAAGCAGATTTGCATTTGCTGAGTTTGCCACAAGTTCCCCTGCTCAAGAGGAGAAATAAAGTCTATGGCACTTCTTCATGTCCTGAGGTTACTCTGAGACTTCTAAAATGGAAATTTTACAGAATTATTCAAATGCAAGTCCAGCCTTTCAGGTTCTCAGACTATGCATTAAAAAAAAAAACCAAAAAAAATAACAAGCAACCTTTCTGGAACAATTAAGTCCTCAAATTTGCCATTTACTGGAGGTATTTTGGCTTCAGAGGAAGTCCTCTGAGAACATGGAATCAGAACATCGCCACAGGGTGGCAGTCAGGCATCAAAAGGGAAGGAGGACATCAAACCTTGCTGGGAACCAATGTTGATAGGCTCCCATCTTGCTATTACTACGTTTTTCTGTTCAATTAAGGGAAGTAGATATGAAATTAATGCAAGTAAAATTCTCTCAGAAGATCTCTGTGGTGGGTCAGATGATGAGGCTCATTAATCTGCAACTGTCAGAACTTGTTCAAAGCCAAGTGATCACTAAGGTGGTAGTTTTAAAGTTTGTGTGTTGCATTCACATATCTGATTCTTATGTGCTCTTTTTCTAACACAGGCCATGAAGTATTTGAATTACATAGTATGACAAGAGGTTTAATGAATATTGTAATTGTTTGTTTAAAAAACCCCAAAACTCAGCACTGTAGCAAAGCTTTTTTAGGGCTGAAGACAGAGCATTCACAACGAAGGTGAGGGCTGTTAGTCTTCAGCTTCTACATGAGAATTGGATGTTGGGAGAGGATATAACCCTCAAAGATGTTCAAAGAAAAAGGAATTCATCATGCTTTTGCATGTGGTCTTAAAAACTGTGGTCTGAAGCTCATAAGGCTTTGGGGATTGTCCAGTTTAGTGGAGTGTTACCGGGCAAAGAGGTGGCTGCAGCCCCAAATGATAGAATCATGGAGTTGAAAGGGACCTTCCAAGGCCATCTAGTCCAACCCCCTGCAGTGAGCGGGGGCATCTTGCACTAGATCAGGTTGCTCAGAGCCTCAGCAAGCCTGGCCTTGAATGTCTCCAGGGATGGGACCTCCACCACCTCTCTGGCCACCCTGTGCTACTGTCTCTCCACCCTCATAGGCAAGAACCTCTTCCAAGTGTCCCATCTACTAATGGTATAGCTGGATTTATAAAAACATTAGGGTGATGATAAAAACAGTTAAGGGTGATGGGGCAACTGGAAGAGGAAGATATTGTAGTTCTTCCCATCCCAACACCTACTTGTTTTGATTTGTTATTAACCAGGACTTGCAATCCTTGCCTAGCTTCCATCATCATGAATCCCTCAAGAGGTGAACTGTAGCATTTGTAGAATTTTCTCCATCTTTAGAAGGGAAGGAGAAATGAAGTTGACTCTAGTTAATGGAGCAGGTGAGCTGCGCAGATACAGGATGATTTTTTGCTTCCCAATGCAGGTTATTTTATAAGGAATATAAAGAGATTTCTTCACAGGTCAGGCAGAGAACCAAAGCATTAATGCAACATGACTCATGGGTGGGGAAATAAAGGATTACATTAGGCTGGAAGCGAGTTCATTTGCATCAATGTGGTTTCTGTCTAATTGACATCTGCTAAAGAGATCAATAGTGAGTGTTTAGAAAATGGTGAAAAATTTCTACAAAGTTTGGATACAGCAAAATATTTTGTACTAATGACAAATTGTGTGATGGTGTCCTTTAGGCAAAATAGTTTGCTTCTGTGAGAAGTGTTAGTTTTGTAGAGTTAGAGGGTCAAGTGACACAATATTGGGGTTTTTTTCAGGAATATTAGCTTAAAAACATGCCACAATAAATAATGCTTCATCTGACAGTGCAATTTTAACCACTGGAATGCTTGTCTAAGGACAGGAGACTTTAAAGCATAAAGTTTACATGTGTCTGACACCTCCATTAGATGTTCAAGGAGTACTGTGGAGTATTCTGGATGTTACAGGAACACATGGTGAAAATTTCCCTTCTGTTTAGGTTGTTGGAGGCTTTGTTTCACAGGCTCTGCAACACATCAGTAGCAGATGCCTGCTGCTTGCCAGCCAGCCAGCCACAAAGTCTTTCAGGTCTTGTTGAGATGGGAAAGCTGGAAAAGGCCTTGTGTGTTGAGGGCAAAACTTTGGATCCCTAGAGGTAAAGAAAGCTAAAGGGGAATCACAGAATGATTCTGGGCTTGGAAAGGACTTCTGGAGATCATCTAGTGCAACCTTCTGCCAGAGTGTGGTCACCCAGAGCAGGTTGCACAGGAATGTGTGCAGGTGGGTTTTGAATGGCTCCCCATCTCTCAGGGCAGCCTGTGCTAGGGCTCTGTCAGCCTTTAAGTAAAGAAGTTCCTCTTCATGTTTAGATGGAATTTACTATGCTCAAATCACTAATCAATAGTACAGAGGAAGCTGTTGGGCCATTTCCAAAAGTCCAGATCCAGAGCAGTCTGCATTGTCTTTGATCAGAAGAACTATTTTGGCTTTTTGATTTTTTTGCAGCTAATCTTTTGGGCTCTTGTTAGTTTGGTTATTTAATTTTTTTTTTTAATCTATAGATACATATACATTTGTTANAACTGTAGCATTTGTAGAATTTTCTCCATCTTTAGAAGGGAAGGAGAAATGAAGTTGACTCTAGTTAATGGAGCAGGTGAGCTGCGCAGATACAGGATGATTTTTTGCTTCCCAATGCAGGTTATTTTATAAGGAATATAAAGAGATTTCTTCACAGGTCAGGCAGAGAACCAAAGCATCAATGCAACATGACTCATGGGTGGGGAAATAAAGGATTACATTAGGCTGGAAGTGAGTTCATTTGCATCAATGTCTAATTGACATCTGCTAAAGAGATCAATAGTGAGTGTTTAGAAAATGGTGAAAAATTTCTACAAAGTTTGGATACAGCAAAATATTTTGTACTAATGACAAATTGTGTGATGGTGTCCTTTAGGCAAGATAGTTTGCTTCTGTGAGAAGTGTTAGTTTTGTAGAGTTAGAGGGTCAAGTGACACAATATTGGGGTTTTTTTCAGGAATATTAGCTTAAAAACATGCCACAATAAATAATGCTTCATCTGACAGTGCAATTTTAACCACTGGAATGCTTGTCTAAGGACAGGAGACTTTAAAGCATAAAGTTTACATGTGTCTGACACCTCCATTAGATGTTCAAGGAGTACTGTGGAGTATTCTGGATGTTACAGGAACACATGGTGAAAATTTCCCTTCTGTTTAGGTTGTTGGAGGCTTTGTTTCACAGGCTCTGCAACACATCAGTAGCAGATGCCTGCTGCTTGCCAGCCAGCCAGCCACAAAGTCTTTCAGGTCTTGTTGAGATGGGAAAGCTGGAAAAGGCCTTGTGTGTTGAGGGCAAAACTTTGGATCCCTAGAGGTAAAGAAAGCTAAAGGGGAATCACAGAATGATTCTGGGCTTGGAAAGGACTTCTGGAGATCATCTAGTGCAACCTTCTGCCAGAGTGTGGTCACCCAGAGCAGGTTGCACAGGAATGTGTGCAGGTGGGTTTTGAATGGCTCCCCATCTCTCAGGGCAGCCTGTGCTAGGGCTCTGTCAGCCTTTAAGTAAAGAAGTTCCTCTTCATGTTTAGATGGAATTTACTATGCTCAAATCACTAATCAATAGTACAGAGGAAGCTGTTGGGCCATTTCCAAAAGTCCAGATCCAGAGCAGTCTGCATTGTCTTTGATCAGAAGAACTATTTTGGCTTTTTGATTTTTTTGCAGCTAATCTTTTGGGCTCTTGTTAGTTTGGTTATTTAATTTTTTTTTTTAATCTATAGATACATATACATTTGTTATTTTTTGGTGATTTTTAATTTTTTAAAAAATCTATAGATACGTAGGGCTAGGACTTTTTAATAAGATGTGTGATGGGAGGACTAGAAATAATGGATGTAAATTGGAAGGGGGTAGATTCAGGCTAGATATAAGAAAGAAATTCTTTACAGTGAGGGTGGTGAAACACTGGAAGAGGTTGCCCAGAGAGATTGTGGATGTCCCCTCTCTGGAGGTGTTTAAGGCCAGGCTGGACAAGGCACTGAGCAACCTGATGTAGTGGGAGGAGTCCCTGCCTATGGAACTTGATGATCTTTAAGGTCTCTTCCAACCCGAACTATTCTATGATTCTGTGATATACATTGATTTTTGGGATTTTTTTTGACTCTTACTTGCTTACAAAGAGTGCACCATTCCATTTTCTCAAAAAAAATTAGTTGTTGCATGTAAGTGTCTTCACTGAGTCATAACCCCAAGGAACAAGGTGTCTGCATGTTCTGAATCATGGTCGCCATGTCTGGAACATGAGGTTATTATTGGTAATGCATAAAAAAGAAGTCAGATGTTTGCACCATTAGAAACAGAAAGAAAAGTGCTCCATGAAAATCTATTTGGGTTTAAGTGAGTTTGTAGCTTGTCTGGTGCTCAAAAACCCACTTGACAGTCAAGGAAGTGAGCAGAAGGTGCTTTTCCTGTGAAAACAGGAGACTTGGCAGAATAGTTTGTGTGATTGCTCCTTCCATTTTGTAACTCCTTTGGTTTCTCCTTGTTTTGCCTCTACTGAGAATCTTGTCCTTTTTTTTGTATTTCCTTCCCCCTCAGACCTTTTGGGAGGAGCACAAGTGCTTCTAAACCAATCATTTAGACACACAACGAGATAGAGTGATAACTTCTTCTGGCAGGAAAAGATGTGAATGTCCTAACAGTTGAGTTTGAATTCCTTTCCAAGTCCATCTCGCAATCTGTTATGAAAAATAAACAGGATGAACTGATAAATGCTGGATGTTGTCCAAGTAAAAGAAAAGGTGAATGAAAAATGTTGTCAAGAAGCTCAGGTGTGTATGTCTTGGTCATTTTGAGGTCCTCTTTGTTTAATTCCTGCCTATCCCCTCTCCCAAGACGAAGATCAGAAACACGTAACTTCAGTTGAAACAAGATATTTCTACAAATATTTCTGTCTTGAGCATATATTCTGAAGAATATAGAGAAATAGAGAAATAAATGAGGGAGAAAGTTCTGCTGGAGTCTATTTCAGATTCAAGAACACACATTCAGAGTAGCTGGATGATCTCTGCATCACAGGTAATTTCTAATTCCCAAAGAGAAGTCTTTTTCTGAGAGAAAAACAACATCACTTGAACAAAGATAGGCACAACCCATAACTGCTAATGAGGCAGTTTGTGTCAGGGCAGAGATACACTGAAAGAGTTGTCAAACACCAGAAGAGGCTGCACAGGGAAGTGGTGGAGTCACCACTCCTGGAGGAATTGTAAAGATGGGTAGATGTGGTACTGGGGGACATGGTTTAATGATGGCTTTGATGGTGTTGGGCTGATGGTGGACCTCAATGACCTTTAGGTTCCCTTCCAAACTAGATGATCATATGATTATATGTTCTCCTCAATGAAAGAAACCCTAGGGAAAGAAACCAAAGGTCTAGTGGGAGGTGTCCCTGCCCATGGCAGGGGGGGTGGAACTAGATGATCTTTAAGGTCTCTTCCAGCCCAAACCATTCTATGATTCAGTGATTCTGAAACAACTAGCAAAAGCTTCTTCAGCCATATAAATCAAAAAAGTGACTGTCTTCTATGTAGAGAGGGTAGGGTGTAGAAATTTCAGGTCGACACAAAGCTCTGAGTCAAGGTGTAGCTGTTGCCCTGCTAGGAAAATAAATCACAATGTATGTGTGAGTTAGGAAGGTGTAGAAAGCTTGTGGTGAAGGTCAGAGAACTGAATTATGGCCTAAAAGGAGGTGAGTTGTTGCAGGCTTCCTGCCTTGTATGCTGCAGGAGTTGGAAGGTGGCCTGGGATCCACAGGAAGGGCAGAAGGAAGAAAGTTCTCTGTGTGTAGGCTGTGGAAACACCACGGGTGTCTTAATCCCTGCTTATGCCCCATTGCTCCTAATTGGTGTTGCACAAATTGCCTATTAAAAAAAAGTCTTTTAAGCACAGTCACCTCTTGTAGAGCTTTTCTTTTGTGGATGCACAATTTCAGACAGCCAGAGCATTTGCAAATGTGTCTGTAATGGGTGGGTGCTCTGCAATGAACACAGAAAATGCTACAAAAGCTCTGACTTGGCTGAAAATAAAACATCCCCAAGTCTGTGACAATGAGGAAATAAAATGGGTTGGTTACAGGTGTTTTACAGCTCTAGCTTGGAACACCTTGTGTCATATCTCTTCCTTGTAACCATAGGTATTGCTTGAGAGAAGGGCTTATTAACAGCTGGTGAATTTTGAACTTACAGTTTTAGATTGGCTGAATTTAGATCATAAAGCCACAGAAGAACCTCCCACCCCACCTTCCCCAGGGTTCTGATTTCTCTGAAGCTGGAGGATGTGAAGGACAGATTTCTTAGAACCTGTGGGTTAGAAAGGACACACACAAACCAGAAAAGTAGTACCCAGGGGTTGTCCAAGAGATGAATATCGGCCCTGTTGAAAAATTTGGGGTGTGTAATTGCAGGTGATGTATGAGAAGGTCAGGTCAGACTTGGGATCGCAAGTTGTGTCAAGTTTTACACCTCCATTCTGCAGCACAGCATGTGCTTACTGAAAGCCCTTGTCATCACTGGTGTTGGCCTTTTAGAAACTTGCTCAAAAATGCACAAAGTTTTATAGAATCATAGAGTAGATTGGGTTGGAAGGGACCTTAAAGATCATCTAGTTCCAACCCCTCTGCCATAGGCAGGTACCTTCAAATGCTCCAGCTCCAATGGCTCAGCTTCCCTGGGCTAATCCATTGTAGAATGAATTGGGTTGGAAGTGCCCTTCAAAGATCATCTAGTCCAACACCTTGCAGTGAGCAGGGACATCCTGCACTGGATGAGGTTGCTCAGAGCCTCAGCAAGCCTGGCATTGAATGTCTCTAGCCATTGATGAGAGCCTCAGCACCTCTCTGGGCAACCTGGGCCAGCGTCTCACCACCTTCATGGGCAAGAACTTCTTCCTAATGTCTCATCCAACCCTGCCCTGCTCTAGTTTCAAACCACTGCCCTTCGTCCTGTTGCTCCATGTCCTAGCAAACTTTTCTGTAGTCCTCTTTCATGAGTCCTCCACGTAGACAAGGTGCTGTGCCATCATGGATTCAGACCAGCCAAGGCAGGGCAGAGACACTCATGTTTGCCTACATAGATGAGTTCATCTCTAATTGCAGTTGCTCACCTCCAATGCCATGCTTCTCCAACTCTCTCTGCTGGTTAGATCTAACCCTGGAGACATGTACAACCCACAGCTAAATCTGTCTGTCCTGTATCTAAGTTCTCCTTCTGGGTGAGGCTGGACAGCTCGTAAAGTAGATGTTCTTCATCGGGTTTTTCCCAGGAGCCTCACTTGGTAGGTATTCTCACTGCACCTATAACAGGCTTCATGTGAAATATAGTTTTCATAGAAAAGGTGATTGAAACAACCACAGCTGGCATCTTGTATTACAAAATTTCTCAGAGGACCTCTCTGGGACAGGAGATTTTCTTAGAAACAAGGTGCTTCAGTGTATCATGACACTAGGTTTTCTTGGCCCACTCTGCTGTGATGGTTTATCTCCAGGGCACTGAGGGCAAACATTTCTGCAAACACTGACATAATCCTGGATTAAAATGTCAATGCAATAACTCCCAGTTCAGCAGTCAGGTCTGGGGCTTCTGAAAATCTGGAAAATGATGCAGAGTGCCTGTGGAAGGAGACTTTTAGACACAAAAGCAGTGAAGTAGAAGAGCTCTGTGCAAACATCCCACCTCCCAGGTGCATATGGCATGGACTTTTGCAGGTGTGTGGGTGGCTGTTGCAGAAGAGCAGGTATGGTGTAAGTTCACCTGAACTTATTTCTCAATATTTTCTCTGGGTGGCTGCAGCTTTCACTATCTCCCTGGGCTTCTCCATGCAGCTCTGCAATGTGTTTGGCAACCTGGATAAGGTGGACAGAGTCAGCTCCTGCTTTTGGATTGGGAAAGGACTTGGTAGAGGCTCTGCAGTGTGGGCTGACATCAATGGGCATTACAATGGGCATGAATTCAGACTTAAATGCTTTTTATTATGGAAGACAATTATGAGTTCCCAAACTTAATTATTCCAAGTGCCAAGAGTGGGTTGATGGATACTGACACCCACAGTGTGTGTTAACAGGGCTGTGTGTACAGAGACATCCCCTATTCATTAACTCCAGTGCATTCCTGGCTCTCTGCCTTCCAGCTCCTTGTAGCTCAAAATCCAAACCCACATTTTTACCTACTTCTTTTCAAGTAGCTGCTATGTTTCTAAATCTGCATGTAAGGCACTGGGAAAGATGGGGGCTTTTTTGTAACTTCAGCAAACTGTGGAGTTACCTGAAGTTTTTTTTGCATTTAGATAGAAAAAACTCCAAGACTTGTGCAGAAACTTGTATCAACTATTGCCTATTTTATTATCTCCACCACATCAAGCACTGAACATGGTTTATGTAAGACTCTACATTTCCTGCTAGAACGTGACCACATCATTCAAGCAGACACCCTTAACTTTGATTTAATGCAAAAGAAAGGGTTACAAAATTCACCATCAAATTATTCCTCCCATTTATTTTATCTCTGCCTTCTCCTCAATGCCAGTAGTTGCATTTCTCTTTCACTAGGGTGGTTCAACTCTTGCCACACACATCAGATTTTTTCAGTGGTTGGTTTGGGCTTGACTGGGACAATCTGCAAGATGCTACATGATTTAAAGAAGTGGAATTGTGCAATTCTGTGTTAGCCAGAAAGACTGCCCACTCCCCATCAGGCTGAGGGCAAGGCAGGTGTCCCTGCAGAGTGAGATCTGAGATGCCTCCAGCCAACTGCTTTGGGGCTTCTGGTAATTCACTGGGAAACATAAGGAGGACAAAACCTAAGACTACATTTGGCCAAACCTTTGCTGCTGTGTTTGCAGCCTGAGGCTTGAATAGAGTTTGCTACGGAAGGTCACTATAAGCTGAGAAGTTCACAGTGCAAATACTCTCTAAACTCCATTATGGAGTTCTTTAAGGACAGAGTCTTCAAAATAAAGTTACATTATAGATAGAAAGGCAAAGGAGCTGGTGTGGGGCCTGAAGCAAAAGTCTTGTGAGGAGTGTCCAAGGGAGCTGGAGGTGTTCAGCCTGAAGTAAAGGAGTCTGAGAACTGACCTTCTTGCTCTCTACAGCTCCCTGAAAGGAGTGGGCCACACACCCTTTTCCAGGTTATGGGACAAGAAGAAACAGCCTTATGTTACATAAGGGGAGGTTTAGACTGTATATTTGGAAAAAAAATTTCCCTGAAAGGGTTATTAAGCATTGGAAGATGCTGCCCAGGGAGGGTGTTGAGGGATTTAAGAGCTGGGCAGACACAGAGCTTAGAGGTGTGGTTTAGGGCTGGTTCTTGTCAGAGTTGGGTTGATGGTTGGATTTGGTTATCTGGAAGGTGCCTTCCAACATGGGTCATTGTGTGATTCTATACAATTTAAATGGTGCTTTTCTCTTGATGCAGAGGCTTATCAGATCATCTCTGCTTTGATGAGCTCTTGCCTGGGCTTCCTGCATGCCATCTGCTTGGGAGACAGGGAATGCAGCCACAATTTCATCTCACCCTGCTGACGTACCTTGGTGAAGAACCTGGTTTTGCTTCCTTGCCTTTCTGTCCTCTCTCAAAGCTGCAGCTCCAGATGAGGTTTTATCAGTCCTTGCCAGAACTGAGAGCTCATCACAACAGCTACTTTGCTATTCATCACAGCATGTGATTTTGTCTGAGAAACTCACTGCCACAGGAGAGTTGAGACCTAGAACTTGCTGGCTTTCAGCCAGGGAATGGGCATTGCTGTAGATAATATTAGTGGTTATAAACATAAATACAGAATTTAGGATAAGGTGGAAAACTCATCATTTCAGATTTAGCTCAGTATTGCATTTGAAAGGGATGGAATGGATACCCAGTGAGGACAGACCACACCATATCTGCCTACTGCTCAGATCCTCCTCAAAAGCACCCAAGGCTGGTCATTTTGCTTTAAAAAAATAATTAAGAGTATCTTAAATCTGAAGAAGGCTGTATTTTGTATCTTTGGACTCAGTTTTTGCTGGTTCACCTGCAAAATTTTGTGACTTCCCAGGAAATGTAGAATTGCCTTCTCCTTGCTGTTTATTACAACTGAGAACTCTTTCCTCTGCAGTGCACAGCAGGTTCTTGGTGAACATCAGGGATATTTAGACTTTGGCTCCACAAAATTGGTATTTAAGTAAGATTGGTTATGTAAACAATGCTGTTAAACAGTTTTGGGAACTCCTGATCCACAGCCAGACTTGGAGTGGAGTTGTTTAGTGCTATTATTACACTTCTCAGCCTCAGAATCTTTTAATGCTTGTTGTTGACTTATGAATGAATTACTTCAACAATGAGATGACTGAGTATACACAGGAAACACTGAAGACAACTAGATGCAGAGTATTGCCAATGTGAAAACTAAATTAAATGAAGATAAAAATTTTCTTGATGTTTTCTTTTTTACTCTCACCTGGTGGTATTGTGACCAGTAATGCTGTTTGTTAAGAAAGACTCATGAATTTAGCCTGCCAGGGCTGACACAGAAAATGCCAAAAACCAAGGACAGCTTAAAGTTTAGGTGGTGATGAACCTATTAAAGACACTTTGGGGAAAGATTTCGGACCTTGCAGCACTGTGGTGTACAAGCTGGTTTGGTGCCTCAAAGGCAGATTACAGCCAGATGTGAGATGTTAACAAACATAGTAACAGCTCTCCCCACAAGCTCTTCTACAGCTTTATTTATTGTCTCTGCATGACCATGGTAAAGCTCTGCTGTATGGTAAATGCAGGATTTCCTGATCTTAATTACAGGATTACAAGATGCTGACAGTACCTATATTTTCTAAGATCACTGGGTATTTGCTGCCCACAGCCCTCCCTGCTCAGGTTTCTCTTCTGGCTGACCCCCTGTATTGACTCAGTAGCATGGAAGTGAGTTAACAGCTTACCTTATCCAGTTCCTAATGCTCTGTGAAGGTGCTCAACTAGTCTCTTGGATTTTCCCATCCTATTTAACTGAATAGAATAACCTCCCTAAGTTTTCCTATTTAAGCATCTCTGTAGCCAGGGAAGCAGTCTGCAGCTCTCAGGAGTAATCAGACCTTCCAAAGGTAAGGCAGGCAGAAAGGACAAGAAGGAACAGGGCTTTTAGTCCAGGGTGTGTCAAAGTATCTGGTGGGAACATGGAAGAGGAGTGAACTATGGAAGGGTGTGTTTGGCGAAGGGGGAAGCAACCAGCCCTGGAAGGGCAGGGAGTGGCTGGGAGTGGGATTGTATAACGGGCAGGCGGGGATGGTTGAGGCAGAGGAAGGAGATGGTGATGCAAAGCTCAGCCCAGTGAGTCTCAGCGCTGACTGGGCACCTGCCGGCACGGATGGCTCCACAGACGGGCCCCACAGAAAAGAAGCCACCTCCTGTGTCAGCCTTTCAGCAGCTTTATACTTGGGATGAGATCAGAATCCACAATGGCCATGGTCAAAGCCAGGAGCAATGGCTGGTGATCGACAGAAACGTTTACGATCTCACCCACTTCTCCAAACGCCACCCGGGAGGCAGCAGAGTCATCAGCCACTATGCTGGCCAGGATGCTACGGTAAGCTCCAGGAAGACAGCAGAGGAACCTGGCTCCATTGGCAGGGCAGGGTTGCTTGGTGGGACTCCAGTGTTTGTGGTACTTGGTGCTGAGCTGTGCTTGGTCAGATCATAGAATCATAGAATAGTTTGGGTTGGAAGGGTCCTTAAAGATCATTCAGTTCCAACCCCCCTGCCATAGGCAGGGACACCTCCCACTACATCAGGCTGCTCAGTGCCCTGTCCAGCCTGGCCTTAAACACCTCCAGAGAGGGGGCATCCACAACCTCTTCCAGTGTTTCACCTCCCTCCCCATAAAGAACTTCTTTAATAATAATAATAATAATGCGGTGGACATGTCTGTACCATCCGTAACCCTTCTGGTTACCCTCAGGGTTGGCTACCTGCTATGCAAATTCTAAAGCTGTGTTTTGGATCATCACACCCTGCTGTAAACAAAACAGGATCAATGCAGGTTGTCTGGCCACCAGGCATGATCTTCCACATGCCTGGAAGTTGTCTTTCTAGCCACAGCATGGAAGGAAAGAGAGTAAGAGGCTTATTTTCACTTTAAAGAATGCTTTTTTGGCCCTAACATGGATATGATCCATGATTAACAATTGGTAATCAAAGTTAGAGCAAGTGTGAATAGATAAGATCATGGAATCATAGAATATGTTGAACTGGAAGGGATCTTCAAAGGCCATCTAGTCCAATCCTTCTGCAGGGAGCAGTGACCTTGCACTAGATCAGGTCATGCAGAGCCTCATCAAGCCTGGCCTTGAATGTCTCCAGGGATGGGATAGATAAGGAGGAGATAATATCCAAACATAAAGTAATTTTGGGGGCAGTGAAGCAAGAGAAAAGGCTATTCAGAGAAGTGACATTGTTCCCTACAGGCAAGTGAAGGAAAAGAGTCTGGAGCAAAAGGTGTTACTTCAAAGAGGAAAGAAAAAAAAATAAAATACAGGAGAAGTGGGTGAGAAAGCAGCAAAAAAGAAATAAAATACAGAAGTGGGTGAGAAAGCAGCAAAAAAGAAATAAAATACAGAAGTGGGTGAGAAAGCAGCAGAATGACATTTGGCTGCAGGAATTAAAAATTTGCAAATGACCACTATCTGAAAATAGATTTTTCCTGAGCTTCATGCAAACTTTTCTGAGTTAGGATTTTTTTTCTAAACTCCTTTGTTGCTTGTTGACAGAAATAACAGCTCTAAGCAGATTTTACAGACTATTTGCTGAGAGTAGATCCTGTCTTTTTGAATAGTCAGAAACATGAGCACTGGAGAAACAGCCAGCCATAAACTTGTGATGTAGCAGATCCAGATTTAATTCTTGTCACAACAAAGGAGTTGCTTAGTCTGGTCTTCAGGTTTTGGTTTGTAAGATGGGATAGCCCTTCCAGTCTGACAGAGCTCTGTCTTCTTCCAGGGATTTAATCTTGTGAGCAGAATTGTTTTGTGTCATGGTCACTCACATTGATTTCCAGAGCCAGAAGCACCAAGTCCCTGGTTATTCAGACACTGAGAATTTTGTTATATTTAATTTTTTTTAATTTTTTTTTTTCCTGGAAGGCAAAAGAGTATGGTCAGCTTTCCATACCTTTCTTCTGGAGAATTCACTGAGGACATGAGTGGAGATAAAGAGGAGATATAGTTTATCAGGAATTTCATCCTTTATTCCATAGTTCATAGTTAATGTCAAGACTGGAATTTCAAATTGTTTTTGGACAGACCCATTTATGTCACTATAGAATTACCCCAAAAGATAAATCTTCAGGCCCAAAACTTTGAGGGAACTTTCAGACACCAAATTAGTCCTGCTGCTTATGGAGCTCCAGCATATCTTGTGTAATAAAGGCAGGATTTTTAAAACATTGTCTAAGCATGGCAAAGACACACCTCACTCACTGATGTGTTTTCCTGCTCCTAAGTCTCATCCACAGGGCAGGGCTGCTGGGCTGGAGCCTTCTAGGGAAGGACTGTGCTGAAACAAGCAGATGAAAGAGCGTGTTTCCCTGTGCAGGGAGTTTTCCATCAAACACTTTCATGCTCATCACCAGCCTCACCCAAGCACTTAAATGAAATCTACTTTCTTGAAACTCCTCCAGCTTCCTTGGGATGAGCTCCAGCTGATGGCAAAGGACAAGCAGGAGCAACCAAATAGACAAAGATCCTAAAAATCTCTGGAGAGAGCAAACTGGACTATGTATTATATGAAAAACCTGGGAAAAGCAGGGACTCAGAACTTGCTGTTTACATGCTCTTTCTTACCCCTTTATGTTTTTTCTCAGGATGCCTTCATAGCATTTCACACTGACAAGTCCCTGGTGAAAAAATACTTGAAATCTCTGCTGATCGGGGAGTTGGCACCAGATCAACCCAGCTTTGAGTCTAATAAAAGAGTGAGTGTCCCAGAATCCAGCTGTGGGAATGGCTTGGGGTTCAGCACTGAGAAGAGTAGAAGTAGTTTGTAAAGCAGCACACCTGACACTGGGCCATAGGCTGGGTGGAATGGAGGCAGGCAGTATGGAAACATGTGCTGGCCCACAATCACCAAATCTACACCTGAGTGTAAGAAACAAGCCCCAGAGCCCCAAATTCTGCTCAGTCCTTCCCACTGTGGTGTCTGAGCTAAAAAAGCCTGTCAGCAACTTGTTTTCCCATCAAAGCAAAGCCAAGATCTGTTGATTTCATGCTCATTTTTGCATGGATATCCCTCTGCTAGATCATCTCCACTGCCTTCATGATTGCTTTGGGATTCCTGGGTATGCTGTGTTATGTTTTCAAAGCAGACAGTGCACTAATGCTCACTTTCTACACAGAAATCACTCCTGGAGGATTTTCGTGAGCTGCGCTGCACTATGGAGAAGATGGGTCTTCTGAAGCCAAATTACACCTTTTTCTTCCTGATTTTCCTTCACTTGCTGGTCCTGGATGCTGCATCTTGGCTTGTGGTCTGGTACTTTGGGATATCCTTAGTGCCTTTCATGGTTGGCATGGCATTCTTCACTGTTGCTCAGGTAAACAGCTGAGAGTTCTTCATCCCTGCAGATCTGTTTGGTTCTTGCAGATGGAGAGGACTAAGGAAATGTTTATATTCCGGTCATTGCTTTTCTGCATCTTCTAGAGAATAGAATCATAGAATGAGGTGGGTTGGAAATGCCCTTCAAAGGTCATCTAGTCCAACCCCCTGCAGTGAGCAGGGACATCCTGCATTAGATCAGGTTGCTCAGAGCCTCAGCAAGCCTGGCCTTGAATGTCTCCAGGTATGAGGCCTCCACCACCTCTCTGGGCAACCTGGGCCAGTCTCACCACCCTCACAGGGAAGAACATCTTTGTCATGTCTCATCTAACCCATCCCTGCTCTAGTTTCAAACCATTGCCCCTCACCCTATTGCTACGTGCTCTGGCAAACAGCCCCTTCCCAGCTCTCTTGTAGGTTCCTTCCAGTAGTAGGAGGCTGCTATAAGGTCTCCCCAGGGCATCCTCTTCTCCAGGCTGAACCCTCCCAACTCTCTCAGCCCATCAATGCTCCAGCATCTTATTATTCTTGTGACCTCCTCTGGATGTTCTTCTTTAACTGAGGGCTCTGAAGCTGGACATAAGTCTCCAGGTGGGGTCTTGCAGCCAGCTGCAGTCTTTCTGAAGAAAACAAGGACATTTCACATCACAATATTTATTGCCTCCAGCAAATCTCGTTCTGCTGATAAGCTGCATGGGCTGGTGAAGTGTTGTGGAGTTTGCAGTTTCACACGATGGGCTGAGGTGATGTAATCACTTTCCCCAGCAAAACAGAGAACGTTTCATTCTCACCTCCGCTTTTGGCTCTCTGTTCCCTCTTTTGTTCCCTGATGGCTGAGGTGTTTGCTGTGTCCTTTTTGAGTCAAACTACCTGGCCCTTCTGCTGGATTAATAAACTGAATTACAGAAGGGCACAGGACACATCAGGGTTGGTGTAGAGGAGGAGAGAGCAGTCCTCAGATAGGAGGAATTGGAGGGTGAGTGGAAGAAGGAAGCAAGACTTTCTTAGTAGCACCAAATCCTTAGGTTTGCTGAAACCCTCATGGAATCAATAGGGCAGGTATTCCTCAAAGGGTATCCTTGTATTCCCATGGAAATATGAAGTACAACAAACCCATGAATTTGGAAATTCTTACACTTTCTGGCTGATTACCTGGAAATCACATATTTGCAATGGGAGCAGAAGACCTCAGTGCACTAACACTCAAATTAGCTGGAATGACGCTTCGTTGCTTTCCCTTTAGCTGCTAAAATAAAGTCATTATCTAGTATTGAGCAGCTTTAATGATCAGTAGCCTGGAAGGAAGTTCTCAGCACTGAACACATAAGACAACAAGCAGAATTTCTTCCCCAAAACACCAAGGAAAATACACTCACTGTGAAGTCACAGACACTCCCAGAGTGCAAGGCTGCTCTCCTCCTGTTTCTTCAGTGACCCTTTTGTCTTTTCAGATCCAGATGGGCTGGTTCCAACATGATCTGGGGCACTGCTCTGTCTTCAGGAAGCCTAAATGGAATCGAATTCTGCAGACCATTGTGATAAACATTCTGAAGGTAACTGTCTTATTGTGGGAATATTCTCTGGGGCTAAACTGAGCTAAGCAACAAATAGGAATATCCTTACAATCAGGCAGTATCACCTCTGAGGGAAGTGTAGTGCAGATGTCAATATTGAGTCGATAAGTAGGGATGTAATTGTTGATGTTGTTTGAGTTTGAATCCCTGGCCTACTTATTTCCGTGCAGGGGCTACCAGCCAGCTGGTGGAATCACCTGCACAACCAGCACCACGCCAAACCCAACTGCTTCCGCAAAGACCCCGACCTCAACATGCACCCTCTCCTGTTCAGCTTGGGAAAGACACTCTCAGTGGAGGTGAGCACAGGGATGGCTGGAGGAGCAAAGATTTCAGAGACAGAGAGCTGCAGAGTGAGGTATAAACATAACCCAGATTGTGTCTCTCTCCATAAACTCTTGATCATTGATGGGCTGAGAGTTGGGGTTCAGCCTGCAGAAGAGGATGCCCCGGGAAGACTTTATAGCAGCCTACTACTACTGGAAGGGACCTGCAAGGAAGCTGGGAAGAGACTGTTTTCCAGGGCATGTAGAAGTAGGATGAGGGGCAATGGTTTGAAATTAGAGCAGGGCAGAGTTAGATGACACATGAGGAAGAAGTTCTTCCCCATGAGGGTGGAGAGGCTCTGGACCTGGTTGTCCAGAGAGATGATGGAGGCCTTGAACATGGAGACATTCAAGGCCAGGCTTGCTGAGGGTCTGAGCAACCTGCTGTAGTGCAGGATGTCCCTGCTCACTGCAGGGGTTGGACTAGATGACTTTAGAAGGTCCCTTCCAACTCAACACACTCTATGGTTCGATGATTATTTCCAAAGCTTCTGGAGACGCCCACTGACTAATTATGATGATGCTTAGGCACCAGTTGCTGAGAGCAAAGTCTTAAAATCAATGCTTAAGTTTGCTGCGTTGGTGGAAGAGCAGGGTAAGCACCTTCAAGGCAGCCCAAAGAATGAGTCAATCCACTTAGTATCTACAGGATCAGTAAGAGCACTGACATTAACCTGAGTCAGTTCTTCCCTCTGGGAACATCCCTCTCCTTTTGGATGCAGGAGCTGTTTGGCACCTAAATCCTTCAGGACCATAGGGGAGCTCTGGAAATAGTGTGCCTCATCTTTTTATCATTTTATCCTTTGAAAAATCATTATATTTGCAGATGATGTTAAACACTCTCTTGTGCACATGTTGAACAAATAAACTAAGAAGAAATAAACCTCTTGTGCTGTTTGTAAAATTTTTTATTTTCTTGCTGTTTCATGTACTTGAAAGCAAAGTATTTGACAAAACAAAAGGGCAGACATCTTCATTTTTACTACTTTGACCTTGCAGGTACTATTTTACTAGATGATTTTCCTAGGAAATTCAAATTACTTTTGAGCATTTTTGTGATTTTTGATCTTTTTTTTGTGTGAGTTTTGGAACTCTTCTAAAACTTGCCTCTGTTCTGACATAGCCATAATGTTGATACCTGGATACAGAGGCTCAAATGAAATCTGCTTCTCTCTGTTGCTTTGGAAATTCAGTACCTGCTTTTCAACAAGTGGTGTTGAATCAGAGAGATGAAGAGGTAGTTCTCAATTTTTCCATTAGCCAGGAATTAGAAATGCTTCATGAAATACTCAGGACTCCAGCTTGCTCATTATAATGTCTTTTCATTTTTTCAGCTTGGAAAAAAGAAGAAGAAGTTCATGCCTTACAACTATCAGCATAAGTATTTCATCTGTGAGTATCCCCTCACCTTAAAAACCAAGGCTGTGTCTCCTCCCCAGAATAGAGGTTTTAGAGATGGTCCCATTGAAGTCACAGCATCAGGAAGCTTCCTTCTCTGAAGTAAAATTTTAGTAGGAGGGATTGCCCCTTATTTTTTTGTGACTGCTAAATCATGTTAGGTACTAGCTAGGAGTGAAGAAGAAAGGGATGGGAAAGAAATGAAGAAGTGGTAAGGTGAAAAGAAGAAGAGATTATGTAGACACACAGCAATTTGTTTTTCCACTGGAAAGAAGAGTCTTCCCTCTTACAGAAGAATACTTAGTAAGATTTATGATGCAGTGATGATATCAGTGTCTCTCTCTGTTTTCATTCTTCCCTGAAGTGCTGGCCCCACTTGCGATCATACCCTTCTTCCAGGTGTCAATATTCTACTTTTCAATCAAGAGGAAAAAGTGGCTGGTAAGCACTATTTGCACTCTCTTGAAGACTTTCAAAGAATGTCACCACTTTGTGGCTATTTTAACCTTCTTCTCAAATGACTGTGGGGTATAAGATGGAAAAGGCTGATTCTGACTTAGTGCAGCAGGAATGCAATTAGTGAGTCCAGGGAAAATTATATAGAGGAAGCTTTTTAGACTCTTAGCAGCAGAATGAAAGTTAACAGACATACATAAAATGTGATTTCAGGGCAAAGTTACGCGTTGGGTAAAATAAGTGCTGTGTGAATATTCACTCTGCTTGAGGCAGGATGAGAGTGTGGAGTTTAGTCTTGATAAATAAGAACAGTTGTTAAAATTCAGTTCAAGTAAAGGGGAAAGGAGGGAGTGGAGGGAGGGAGTTCATTAACAAAGATTTATTTTAATCTTTTCTGTATTGTTTGTCTTTTTTTCAACAGGATCTGTTTCTGATTGTGTTTTTCAACATCCGAGTCTGCCTCATGTATATTCCTTTAATGGGATTTAACAATTTCATGGTGTACTACTGGGGCTCCAGGTAACACACAGGATATCCAAGGGCCCTAATATTTGAAACTTCTTAAAGGTTGGCTAGTAGGACTAACTAATATCTAATGATTGTAAATGTGATGAATGTTTATATGACTAATATTTATAAACTACATAGAGCTTCAATGGAAATAAATTAAACAAATGAAAACTAGTCATACCTAGAAATAAATAGCCAAGAAGAAGCAGCATAACTTCAGGGATATGGTGATGGTTGTTTAGGTACATCTGCAAGCAGAAACTGAGTCGTTCTGAAAAGAAACTCCAAAAGTTAGGAGGCAAAGGGATGGAATAGAAAAACTTGAATTATGTAGAAGTGCTCTTTTACTTAATATGAGTAAGTTTGAATGGGATTAGAGATATGAGAAGTGTTTCTGTTTCGCTGCCCAGGTACCTAGAGAGTACGTGGTTCATTTGGGTGACACAGATGAATCACATCCCAATGGACATTGATTATGATAAGAACAAGGACTGGGTATCTACTCAGGTGAGAATCTCCTTTCTCCTGAAAGAGTGGTCTGCTGTTCTAAATTATAAGCTGGAGACAACGTTGTTCCTCTCTTAGCTTTATTTATTTATTCATTCTAATTATTTATTTATTCAATCTAATGAGGTTTGTCTTTGTGGTTCAATAAATGGGCATGCATTTCTGTAGTAGTTAAAGCATTTGAAAATTCAGTGGGAAAACAGGACCTCTAAATTAAAAAACCCAAACAAACCAACAAACAAAATAAGTAGCTATTTTTCACTGAAAGGTTTTACCACTTTTCTCACAAGTTTTCCCTATATGTTATGGAAAAGTCCTGATGGAATAACAATCACTCTCCTTTTTAGGCCAACTAAAGAGAAGCAAAGTGAACCACATGCCCTTTTTTTACTCTACTGGTTACAGGTTTACTGCAGACAAGAAAAATCCGGCAAAATTTAAGTCTGATAAAAATGAGTGTGTAAATATAACTTAACTCTCATCTATACTGTCTCTAGCAGTATAATCCCATATAAGGGGTTCCGAGCATTTTTTCCCCTATATTAGGTGAAAACCATCCTGCCTGGTATTATTTTGACCAAATCTACATCTGCTCCATTCATTGGAGAGAAAGAGCCATTTCTAGGGCATGATTCATCTTATTCTAAAATAGGGGCCAAGATGGCAGGACTAAGAGTAATAGATGCAAATTGGAAGAGGGTAGATTTAGGTTGGATATAAGAAAGAAGTTCTTTACTGTGAGGGTGATGAGACACTGGAAGAGGTTGCCCAGAGAGGTTGTGGATGCTCCCTCCCTGGAGGGGTCCCTTCCAGCCCAAAACGTTCTAGGATTCTAAAATAGACATCTAAATCACACAAAAATGACACTCTAAAAGTTTCTGGGTTTCTCCTTTGTCTCTATTTCAACAGCCTACTCCAATCTAGATTTTATTTAATTCTCCAATCAATGATGGCTATAATCCCTGACACTAAGTTGCCTTTTATGCTAGATGAGGGTGGGAAAAGATTGCTGAAACTTTCAGACTTGGAGGAAATGAAATGCTAAATCATGTATTTATTTGGTCTTTTTCCCTTCCAGCTCCATGCAACATGCAACGTGAAGCAATCCCTCTTCAATGATTGGTTCACTGGGCACTTGAACTTCCAAATTGAGCACCAGTGAGTATGACTATGGGAAGAGGAGTGGGGACAATATGGGTCACTCAAAAGTGAGAATGTCATGTAGTCTCACACAAAACCATCTCAGGAGGTTCTTTGCTTTCCTTTTGGGGTAGGATGGTAACACATTTTGAGCAGAAAAAAAGAGTGGTGCAAGCAAAGCCCTATCATAACACCCACATTCAATTTTCCAGCCTTTTCCCCACAATGCCTCGGCACAACTACTGGAAGGCAGCTCCTCTGGTGAAATCCCTTTGTGAAAAGCATGGCATTGAGTACAAAACCAAGACTTTACTGAAAGCCTTTCAAGACATCTTGAAGTAAGTATCAATTAACAAGGTAGTTTTGTATTGCANTTCTAGGGCATGATTCATCTTATTCTAAAATAGGGGCCAAGATGGCAGGACTAAGAGTAATAGATGCAAATTGGAAGAGGGTAGATTTAGGTTGGATATAAGAAAGAAGTTCTTTACTGTGAGGGTGATGAGACACTGGAAGAGGTTGCCCAGAGAGGTTGTGGATGCTCCCTCCCTGGAGGGGTCCCTTCCAGCCCAAAACGTTCTAGGATTCTAAAATAGACATCTAAATCACACAAAAATGACACTCTAAAAGTTTCTGGGTTTCTCCTTTGTCTCTATTTCAACAGCCTACTCCAATCTAGATTTTATTTAATTCTCCAATCAATGATGGCTATAATCCCTGACACTAAGTTGCCTTTTATGCTAGATGAGGGTGGGAAAAGATTGCTGAAACTTTCAGACTTGGAGGAAATGAAATGCTAAATCATGTATTTATTTGGTCTTTTTCCCTTCCAGCTCCATGCAACATGCAACGTGAAGCAATCCCTCTTCAATGATTGGTTCACTGGGCACTTGAACTTCCAAATTGAGCACCAGTGAGTATGACTATGGGAAGAGGAGTGGGGACAATATGGGTCACTCAAAAGTGAGAATGTCATGTAAACCATCTCAGGAGGTTCTTTGCTTTCCTTTTGGGGTAGGATGGTAACACATTTTGAGCAGAAAAAAAAGAGTGGTGCAAGCAAAGCCCTATCATAACACCCACATTCAATTTTCCAGCCTTTTCCCCACAATGCCTCGGCACAACTACTGGAAGGCAGCTCCTCTGGTGAAATCCCTTTGTGAAAAGCATGGCATTGAGTACAAAACCAAGACTTTACTGAAAGCCTTTCAAGACATCTTGAAGTAAGTATCAATTAACAAGGTAGTTTTGTATTGCAGTAGCATGCAAGGGAGAGATATTTGCCATTCCAAATCAAGATCCATGGAGAGATCAGATCTAGAGTTTAAGTTTTCTAAAGGCCATTTCCTTTTAAAAAAATTTCCAAGATATTTATTCTTAGTTAAATCCTATTAATGTGTTCCTCGTAGTCAAACTTCCGGTTTTCAAACAATTTCTTCCATTTACTTCTTTTTACTCCTAAACTAGTTTGCTTACAATGAAGTTGAATGTCTCCAGTAAGGGATTTTTTTTCCTTTCTGTTCCTGCAGTTCACTGAAGGATTCTGGGGAGCACTGGCTTGAAGCATATCTGCATGGGTAGAAACTGGCAGCTCTCAAAGAGAACCTCTTCACCAGACAGTGGGCTGCAAAGAGTCAGCACAGACCATCAGTGTGTGCATGTGTCTTCTGGTATAGAAACTTGGGAGCTGGTCAAAGCTAATTTCAGTAAGAATGGATCAGAATGTGTGTTAAAAATACATTTTTTTTTCTTGTTCCCAACCATGAACCTCTATTTTTCCTGCTCTCAAACTCAGCATTTAGAGCCATGAGGAACTGGGCCTTCAAACTTGGATCAACCTGATCAGTTTACCTCATTGGAGGTGCCAGCTCATAGCTTATTGAAAAAAGTTTGAAAGGAAATTCTTCACAGAGTCATAGAGTGGTCTGAGTTGGAAGAAACTTTTGAAGATCATCTCATCCAACCTCCCTGACCTGGATAGGGACACCTACCACCAGCCCAGAATGCTCAAAACCTTGTCCAACCTGGTCTTGAACACTTCCAGGAATGGGGCAGCCACAGTTTCTCTGGGAAGCCTGGGCCAGAAGCTCACCCCCCTCACAATCAGTAATTTCTTCCTTTAATCTAATCTACTTTATTTTGGTTTAAATCACTACCCTTTCTCCTATTGCTACAAGTAGTTGTCGAATGTCTCTCCATCTTTATTACAAGATGCTCTCTTTCAGTACTAAAAGGCCACAATAAGGTCTCCTTCTTAGTGTTTTTGGCCCAGTGGCTCAGTGAAAGTGGGATGGGACAGAGTAAACTTTAGGAAGTCAGGACATTAGGTCAAGAGGGATCTTTAAGGGATATTCTGGGTAGTCTGTAATGGCAAATAAGTTGAAAATTTGTGCATAAATTCAAAGAACGTGTGGAAGAAAAGTGATTCTTCTCCTCTGCTGTTCACAACCTGCCTCAGCTTTCAGTGGAAAAAACACCCAAAGGAGGAAAACATGAAAGTTCTGGAAGTGAGATACCATCATGTGCAACACAACCCATCTGCAACCCACTGATGAGCAACTTCCATGTATTACAAGCTACAGACAACAGCAGCCTTCTAGGTAACAAATGACATCAAGGCAAACATACAAAAGCAGAGTTTGAACTTTTCTTTTGCCTTTGTTTTTTAAGATCATCTCCTTTTACTATTTTTAATTTTATTTTCTATGTGTATGTGCAGGTTCTAATAACTGTCTTCTGCTTATTTCCTAAAAATAGCTGAGAGAAGTCATTGAAAAGGATCCTGATTTGAAAAGTTGCTACTCAAAAACTACTTTGAATGTATTTTGAAATATACCCAGACTAAATCCAGGGTTGATCAGAGTGGTGAGGTCCATAGTGATGTAATAATTTGTAAGTATTTAAGTGAATGCAGGGATTTCACTGCATACTCTATTTTGTAATACATGAGGACATTTTGAAACTGATGTCTTGGTGAAGGTAATAGTAGCGTTAAGGATTCCTGCATTTTTTTACTCCTGAGACTTGAAAGCTGTGCTGATTAGATCCCACGTCCCACTGAAACCCTTTAAATACAAGATTGACCCAAAATGGTTGCCTTCTGGTGTCAGTATCATAAATCAAACTGATTTTTTGTTGTGTTTACTTAGAATTCTATTGATTTGAAAGTCGTAATTTATTGAGTTGATCTTTTACAAACCTCATTTTAATTAAAATGGCTCTTTAATCGATTCAGTGGTCTGCTCTTTGTCATTATTGATTTCTTTCTCTATGTGCTTTGTGAAGGTTGTTGACAATTAAGCTCATTTCCCTTTTCCAAATTCTAACACAGTTCACAAACTTCAAGGGATTAGGAAAAAACTCTGGGAGAAGTCTGCAAGCCACTTCTTCATGCATTTGCATTAATACCAAGGCCTCTAAGAGCCTGATCTTAATGAGTAATGATTGGAAATCACCCTGTCTGTAAATATTGATGTAGAAGGAGAATAAAATGTGCTCATTGAGAGCTTATAGAACAGAAAGTGTACATAACTGTTGTGGTTTTCTCTCTCACATTGGCAATGAACATTGAGCTCATCTCTCTCCTATCATCAGACTCTTCACATTCTTCATGAGGTTTAGGGCTTTTTAATAGGTAATATAGACAATTTTTTACAGTAAAAGGAGGTAGAGTGTTAGAAATCTGTTATTTCCCCTTACACTTACTTTCTGGTTCTCAGATTACACAATTTACTGTTTTCCTTTCACTTCTCAACTCTTCTCTTACCCTCCTCTTGGATAATTTTATCCAACGCCTTCTTTAACCAGTTTCCAAATGGGTTTCTCTCAGCCTTTTTCCTGATTCAACCTGTGGATATTCCCTGTCTCCTCATGATTAGACAGACTCAAGGCTTTCTGCCCTGTAGGTTCTCTAAAGGATGTTGACTTGGTGGCAGTTTGTATGGATAAGTAATATCAATGCATCTGCAGCAAATATACTTACAAGGACCAAAACAGAATAGGAAGGTTTCAGAATAAGATTAAGCTTAGTTTAGCAAAGCTTCTTTTGTGATGAAGGGAGGCACATACACTTACAATCCCTATTCTAAATTTTCTCTTTCCTTTTATTCTTCATTCAGGCTCTGGATTTAGGGATGTAATTGGATAAGATGCTTTAAATGGACTGAAAGAATTTTAAAAAGGAATTAACAACTTTTTTTTCTACTGTCTTGCTCTGTGTGGCAGGACCAAAGCTTGGCAGATGCCCTACCCTCTGCCACCAAAGGGTGAAATTATTCACCTTGTTTTCTTGTTCACTGATTCCTCTTGCCACTCCTGCAAAAAACTGCTAGTGTTCCTTAACATTATTGCACAAAATCTTACATAATTGGTGGCCAACTTGTTTGTTGCTTGGCTTACATATATTCATTATGAGATAGTTGATCAGAAACAAGAGAGGGTATCTACAATGAAGGCTGATGACCCAGGTGACTTATATTCCAGTTTACAATCTAAAATGCCTTTTCTTCAGGTGTTGCCCACGCCTGGCTGAGTAGGTGTGTTCAGCTCTTGCTCCAAAGCTCTGTAAGTGCTGAGCTGTGCTCCTGAACATGTACAGAACTGCCTGGCTCTGAGCAATTCTCACCTTATCACCCACCTAAGGGTGGGGCTTCTTCAATTTTCCCATCTGCTGTATCCCCTGAAGGGTCTGATACCACAGGCAGGCTCGGAACTCATTTGACACATTGGCAGGGTTGTGCTCCTCAGCATAAATTTATATTTGTTTTCCTTGTAAAAGGGGGCTGGAAGAGGGAAAAGCTCCAGTTTTTCACAAGAAGGTGGTTGTGTAGCTATAATGGCAGTGTAGTTGCTGAGGTTTGCTTCTCTCTCTGACAGAAGTGATTCAAAACCCTAACTCCCACCTCTTGCCCATCTATGGGCTGAGTGGTGGCATGTTCTCCTCTCCTTGGAAGGTGTACCAGAGTGTAAGAAACAATTTAAGACTGACAGAACTGGCCTCACTTTTATGGCATTTCTTGTTTGGTTCTCAGAATATTTCTCAGGCAGGATTTCAACCCAGATTTTACATGCTTTATACACCACAGACTCAATGGCTATAATTGGAAGAGCAATTTCCATCCTTTGGAATTGCATTAATAAGAGCAACATGGTATCTCAGCTGTTATCTCAGGCAACCTGGGCCCTTAAGATATGATGCCAAGCCCATCATTACTCAGACTCCACCAGGGACTAGAAAACATTGTGCCAGGACTGAGTCAATTGTTTAGAGTTTTCAGAGTCCTTCTGGAGGAAATTGCTACCAAAGGACATGCCCTGTTCACATACTGTAGTCTGAGAAGCACTTTGCTTGGTGTCTAGTAGCAGGAAGAAGTAATTTGAGGGTGATGAGACACTGGAAGAGGTTGCCCAGAGAGGGTGTGGATTCCCCCTCTCTGGAGGTGTTTAAGGCCAGGCTGGACAAGGCACTGAGCAGCCTGATCTAGTGGGAGGTGTCCCTGCCTGTGGTAGGGGGGTTGGAACTCGATGATCTTAATATTTAGATTCAACCCAAACTATTCTATGATTCTATGACTCTCCTGTCCCCTCTTCATCACGCATCACTGCTACCTAGAATAAACCAGCAATATGCCCTTGATACTAGAAGACAATAAGTTTTGTGCAAAAGTCAGTGAGACACTGGCCCAGATTGCCCAGAGAGGTGGAGGAGGCCCCATCCCTGAAGACATTCAAGGTCAGACTTGCTGAGGCTCTGAGCAACCTGATCTAGTGCAGGATGCCCCAGCTCACCTTTGAAAGTACCTTCCAACTCAACATGTTCCACGAGTCTATTCTAGTCTATGAAGTCCAGGACAAACTCAGAGTGAGAAAGAGAGAGGTTACTGGAGAGGTTAATTCTTCAGGCACAAGCCTACAGAAGCTTGTGCAATATGAAGAGGTTAACTTTTATAACACTGTTGTAAAAGCTGTTTGGGAGCATCTGTTATACACATATAATGACTTCTGTTATACAGCTGCAAGTTAGACAAGCTAAAGTGCTCACCTTTTGCTAATTCCTTGGTTCTCAACAATATATTTAGTGGTGAACACATCAACTTTGCCTTGCAGCATCTTCAAGAGCCCATAAAACACTCTTTAATGAGCTGCTGAGTTCATTTGGCCAACTGGTAATGCAACAAAGAAGGGAAGAGGCCACTGTGTGAGTCTGCATTAACATCATGCAACACAGGCATTCCTTCATGACTGGCAGAGCTATTGTATTGACAATAAATGCAGAGGTGTTGTTACCAAATGCACTTCCATGAGAATAGTGCAGTCTCTGAGCTTATTGTGTGTAACTACAATAGGAACTAAAGCCAGATATGCTCTCTTTGAGACCTCTAAGTGTGAGTAGCTTTTATTTCCTCAACACTTTAATGTGAACTTGGAAAATTATCCAGATAGCAATAGAAAGCAAATCACTTTTACAAATTAAAACCTACTTTTACTGGGATTTTGCACATCAAAGAAACCCAGAAATATTGCTAAAACATAGGCAGAAGAAGAGTTGGTACTTGCTTTTCAGAAGGTGGCTCTACGCTTGGATTCTCTGCTTTTCATTGGAAGAAGTACTCAGCTTGCAAAGCCCTGATGGAAGAGGGAAATAAACAGAGATGATCTTTACTTATGGCTGAACTGAGAAGGGTGCTCACCTACAAACAGTATTTGGTCCTTTATAAGATCCAACGCCAACTGTCTCTGCTCCAAAGTGGGTTTTATTTTGGATAAAACTAGTGGTATTATCAAGAAGATAAGAGAATTCTGAAAGAATTCTCCTCCATGGATTAGAGGCTTCCTATATGGCAGAATTATATCACTATGCTTTTGGATGAGCAGTGCAGATGGTTATGGCTGAGGATACTTCAGGAAAAATATGAATCAAGAGAAATAATCTATATTGGTCTGATTGGGCACTATGCAGTGGTTTGGAAAAAATCCCTTCTCCTCTGGAGTTACATCTTGGAAGTAGCAATTAGCATTTGAAAATAAACACACATATATATACATATGCAAAAATACAACTTTTTGGGAAGGTTAGGCTCCTAGGGGATAGAACCATGGAATTTCCCAGACTGGAAGGGACTTTTCAGACCATCAAGTCCAACCATCAACCCAGCTCTGACAAGAACCATCCCTAAGCTGTATCTCTAGGTTCTATGTCTACCCTATGTAGATCTCTCCCCTTTGACTGACTTAACTATATTTACCACTCAAGTAATACTTACCCTAATGGTATTTTTTAACAGTAGGGTGGTTAAATTTAGCATAAGTACATTTTTGAGGTATCTTGAACGCTGAAAAATGTTCCCAGCACATTGGAGACATTCTAGTGAAAACAAGCACAGTGATCCATACTGTTGCTTTGTGCCAATTTAATCAAGTTTATTGACCCAATGATCTTGCTGGCACAAGAGTGTCCTCTAGAGCTCTTACTCTGACCCAAGATGAGTTAGCAGAGATTCATTCTGCATGTACTATAGAAATCAAAATAAGGGCTATTTCTTGGAGGGCAATTCCTTTCATTTTTTGATTGTGTTGTTTTGTTTTGGGTTGGTTTTTTTGCTGTTTTTTTTTCCTTTTTTTTTGTTTTTATATATTTTAAATTACATGTAATGGCTCTAGAATCTCCAGCATCAGACTGTAGCATGAATTAATGTGAGATTAGTTTCATAAGCCTAGTTTCCTATGGCAGCCATCCCTGGATGTGACTGCTGGTTGCTCTCACGTGTAGGATCATGCTTGCTGGTCTGTACCAAACTTGACAGGAGAAAAGCAGCATCAACAGGTCTGGAGAGCATTGAGTAAGAGCAAGCTAATTATGCAAATAAAGCCTATATGTTCTGCAAGAATTGCCACAGACAGAAATCTGCAGGACTTTAATTCTCACTCTGACTCATGATTCTGTTTTTATGGACAGACATGTGCATGGCAGTTGTGTACTATTTGGTGTGTACCTGGGGTTTGCTTATAAGGACATTAACAGCCTCTTACATTGTAACACAGACTGGCTAAATCTTCAATGATGTGTGCTATGATGTTTCCTGGAACAAGAAATAGGTGTGAGGTGGCATTAGAGGACCATATTAGATCAGAGCAATATTCCAGATAGCCTGGTGGTCCAAGAAGGTGGATGTCTAAGGAAGGGTATAAAATTAAATTCAGGGATTAATTGCAATGCCTATTTTATTATCATATATGCACTGAATCTGCATTGTGGGGAAGGAAATAAAAGCATTTTGGACTACCAAGAATGTTGTTGGCAGGAATTTGAAGGATAGTCCTTCTCCAGACTTACTCATTTCACCCCCACTGACCTACTAAGACCTCTGAGATCCCACCCCTGTGCTAGGTGTCCCAAGTATTAGTTTAACTTCCTTCTCTTCCCCTTCAATTATGAAATAGCCTAAGACAATTTGTCCGGGTGCAATAGAAGGGTACTTTACAGGGTGCACCTCCTCACAGAGCTGACATATACTTTGTCTTCATTCACCTAATAGCATCCTACCAGTGCATGAAAGGGGCTTACAGGAAAACTGGGGAGGGGCTGTTTGCCAGGGCATGTAGCAATAGGCAGTGGTTTGAAACTGGAGCAGGGCATGGTTAGATAAGACACTAGGAAGAAGCTCTTCCCCATAAGGGTGGTGAGACACTGGCCCAGGTTGCCCAGAGAGGTGGTGGAGACCCCATCCCTGGAGACATATTCAAGGCCAGGCTTGCTGAGGCTCTGAGCAACCTGATCTAGTGCAGGATGTCCCTGCTCACTGCAGGGGGTTGATTCTTAACATTTGTTGAAGTGGGCAGTAGAGATACATGCACCACAAGACAAAAACCCCAACAATCAGTGAATATATATATGAAAAAATCATTACCACTTTGTTTATATGTTATTTTTTTTCTTAGCACATATTCAGAGAATGCAGGGTGTCATTTCAGTAAGTACCAGTGGGAGTTTGCTTAAAAGCACAGAGCTGTGCCATTAAAGGAGTGACTTCAGGCTTCCAATTCCCTGTATTATTCCCTGTTATGTCAGGGTGAGCAGGGTCAACCAACTTTGGAGTGTTGTATCTTGCTTTCTATCAGGCCTGCTGGGATTTCTGAGGCACCATTTCAACACACCATTACGAAGCTCCAGTTTGCTGAACCAGAAACAATTTTAGACATCAGACATGTATCTCAGCAGAGCAGAGCAGAGCAAAGCAAAGAAGCCATCTACTGCCTATAAAAAATACTCATTATATTAGCTTTAAATGTCAGCTGCAGGACAGGAGCTAGAAGTTTGATATTGCAGCATACCTCATTTGCTCAATGTATGGGATGATGTTGAAAGACACTTTGCCCTGTGAATAACGCTGCAAGCTCTGGGTGTGTGAAAATGAAAGAGAGGTTCCCAGGGAATTTTTAATCTTTTTTTGTTAATCCACTGCTTCTTTTGACTGCCCTTACCCACTTTTAAATTAAAACATAGTTTTGGTAAGAAGCTATGACACACTGACAGCCCTGAGATAAAGATCAGCCTTCATTTACCATGTGTCACTGTAAAATATCACTGTCAACCTCATCACCCAGCTTGGTGTCATCTGCAAATTTGAGAAGACTGCACTCAGTTCCAACGTTGATGAAAATATGAAGTGGTGTTTGTTTGTCCCAGTACAGACCCCTGAGGGACACCACTTGTCATCGATCTACATCTAGACATTGAGACATTGACCACTACTCTCTGGATGTGAGCATCAGACAATTCCCCATCCACTGACTAGTGCATCCATCAAATCCATCTCTCTCTAATCTGAGAAAATGATGTCATTCACTAATTTCAGAACATGATGAAAAAGGTCTTACAAAAGTCAAGAGAGGTAATATGCAGAGCTCTTCCCTTTTCCACTAATGTGGCCACTCCATCATGGTTTCATAGAAACATAGAAGGTTTTGGTTTGGAAGGGACCTTCCAAGGCCATATTAGCCCAGCTCCTTCAGTGAGCAGGGACATCCTGCACTAGATCAGGTAGCTCAGAACCTCAACAAGCCTGCCCTTGAGTGTCTCTGGGGATGGATCCTGCAGCACTTCTCTGGGCAACCTGTGCCAGTGGCTCATCACCTTCATGGTGAAGAACAACTTCCTAAAGTCTCATCTAAACCTGCCCTGCTCTAGTTTAAAACCATCACCCCTTGACCTTTCACTACATGCCCTTGCAAACAGTCCTTCTCTAACCTTCTTGTAGTCCCTAATTTACTCATTCCTCACATGCCAGCCTCACACATTACAAATTCAGCCCAAAATTACCACAACCACTTATGGCAAAAACCTTCAAATTCATGGCCTGAATTATTATATAATAAATTCACAGGTGCAGCTTTCTTAATACCAGGTTGGTCTGGTGGTTTTGCAACAGCATGGGATGTCCCCACTATCTGCCTGCTGGCAGGTTTAAACTTGCCACAAAATCTTGTTCTTTCTGCTCAATTAACTGTGCCCTGCATTTAATTTAGATTCATAAAATAAAATGAGACTTCACAAGCTTCCAATTAAAATTAGATTTGTGTCCCTGATTTTGACCCTTCAAAGGACATGGAAAGCCTCAAGTTTCCTTTGGTGGTCTCTTACATACATTGTGTGAAGGATGGAAGAGGAGGGGTAGGTATGTGGACCAAAAGCATACAAGTCCAGTGTTTAGCCTCACAGGTGCTGCATGAAGTTTGTGGTTTATAGCAATATCTATCAGTTGTAAACTTAAGCCATGTATATAAATTTTACTCACTGTGCAAGAAAGCTTGTCAACAGTGGTTTATGCAAGTTAGGGCTCAACAGGATTATCAACTGTCTAATGCACACAGCAAATGGCTGAGATCAGCATGGTGTCAGAAATGGGATTTTCCATCATCTCCCCATGGTTGTAGCTAAAATTCCACAGTATTTCCTGCATAAATGGTACTTCTTTGCTGCAACAAACACCTTCTATGGAGAGAAATGTCCAAGAGCTGTATTATGTTTGGGACAGACCTTGTGAACTTGAGTTTGAAGTAAGAAGGTAGTCCCCTACTAACTAGAAGCAATATAGAGACACGAGGTAGGCAGTCAGCAGACACCCTGACTTTTGTGTTCTCTGGCATGAGATGAAAATTAGGATGACAGCATAGTAGAAAAACTACTGAGGAAACATTCCCCTGACTCAAATAATAACTTTTTTGGACTATGGTTTACAGTTTGACCATCCATCTAAAGTGTGTCCTCTTCAATGAATCAAGGACCTGTGTTTCATGAGAAGTCTTAACTCCTTTTTTGTTCCTTTAATCCTTTGCATTCTGTGTCATGGCATGAGATCCATATTGCAACTACATATATTTTAGAATATTTGGTGTCTGGAGAGACCATGTTTTATTCTTAACCAGAATCCTTTTGTTTTTCTATGTGGGCTATTAATTTTTCACCTTTGCTACCCTTAGCAGCTCAAAGTCTGATTATCCCTAGATAGTTTCATTGCAGTTGTAGAGAGGATCTGTGTAAATTATCTTCCACCTTCACCTCTTGCTAATAACAACTTGTGAAGGGATTTACCTCTGGGTTATTATCTCCACTTTTGTTATTCCTGGTATTTTGCCAGTCTTTCTTCTCACTTTAAGCTGAGTTGTTATAAATACTGGTGGGATGTCAGACATGGTGCCTGGATCAAGGCATTTGGGCCATTTCTGTGCAAGCTACCCTTCTTTACAAAAGTCTGTTGCTATTTCTTACCATTAAATGTTGTATGTACAGCAGAGGAGAAGGGGTGATAACTATTTTTTGGCAGATTTATTGAAAACCTGACAAGAGTAGTAGAGATAATGGCAACAAACCTAAGCAGCTGGTTCTTCCAGAGCCCTGTTCCCTGTCTTTATATTATCATGCCTTTCAGGCCTTGATCAACTGCTATTTATGTTGCCCTCTTTATTCTATTATCTCTTCTCCATTCACCTGCTTGCAGCAGCAGGAGAGAGAAACCCAGGTTTGGTTTCACATGACAGAGTTATTTCTCATTTCTAACCAGTATTTTCCTAGATTGGTTGTTTCCCTCAGCCGTGCTCCCCATGTCACAACTTTTCTGTGTCCTCCTCAGGGATCCTGCTACCTCCTTCTCTCTCTGAGCCTCCCAAATAACATTCTGATCTGATTCCCTCCAGCTCCAGTCCTCCTTCTAACCCAGCTACCATGTCATGACTGAAGTGCACTTGACCTGGCATGGACTGATGTGGCTGGGGATGGGTATGAGAATAAAAGATTGCCTTCTATTTTTTTCTTAATGAAGGTATGACTTTGGAAAAAAATCCATGGAAGATCATTTACTTTGCTGCTGCTTCTTGATAACTACAATCATTGCAGAGGACAAGATCCCTGGAAAAGGAATAAGCAAGTTTTTAAATATGACCTGAGCCATTAAAAGTAAGGCTTAGGTACTAATGCCTCATTTATTGAGTCTGCTCTATTGTCTTCCTTGAGTGTGTTGTCAGTAGTTGGTTGCATGAACCAGGGTGTGCCCAGCGTTCTTGTTGTGGCGTCTGAATCTGCTGACAGCAATAGAATTCCTCTTGTCTCTACAAAAAAGCCTTTTACCTATTTCCCTCTGATTGAGCTACCCTGATTTTTAAATAAAATCCATGGCAAGGCAATGAGGAGTTGTATGCAACCATAAAATGGGTTGGAAGAGACTATTAAAGGTGACCTCCTTGCCATCATCAGGGAATTTTTTTGCTTGATCTTGTTGCTCAAAGCCCTGTCCTTGAATATTTCCAATTATGTGTTCAGACTCTAAACTTGGGTTTGCTAGTATGAGGATTTTTAAGAGTTCTACAGATGAAGAGAAAAATTTAGTCATGATCAGAAGCTTCTTCAGCTCCTCTACAGCAGTATCTGATCGAACCACATGCTTTTTTCATGGGTTGGTCTTCATAACCCTTTCAGGAGTTGGGAAAGTGCTGTATCAGTTATAAGTGAAATCTCAACATCAGCCTCTAAATGGTTTGAGTGTGTGATGAGTAACTTGTTTTTAAAAGGAGACTGTGGCAGAGAAGCTAAGTAAATTCAGATTTCTTGTATCACTGGATCCTTTGTGGAAGAAAAGGGCCACATAGATGAGTCTATTAATAGAGAGGAAATATTTGAATGCAAAGAAGATGAGAAAGAAATGCAAAATGGCAAGTGAAAAGCGGATTGGAGGCCTTTGAAGGTGGGTGTTTGCAATGAGAACAGAAGTGGGCCAAGTCCCTTCTTACATGACTATTCTGCGTTTCGAGTGCATGGTGCTGTATTTCTGTCATCTGTGTTCTCTGTATTTCAGTGTCCATTCACAGCAATTCATTGTGATGATTGATGAAAATGTACCTGTTCTTGGTGCTCTGGTAAGCTGGCACCTTGATATGTCCAGGCCTGAGCACACACCCCAAATTCTACATCTGTTTTAATGAGAGCTTGCATGGTAGGACTGCCAAGAGAAGAAAGTAAGACCCCCTTCTATTTACTGGCTTTGGATCTTCCCTCTTACATTGCTCTGTAGCTCGGGCTCACTCACCAATGTGCTCATCTCCAAGCTGAAATTGTCCTTGGGGTCACTCTACAATAATTTCATCATCATCCCCATCTGGAACAAGGAGCAAAACCTGCCTGCTCCAGGTGCTGTACAGCCAGGGCTCACTGAAGTCAAATAGCAGCCATAGCAATATGCTCCCCCCAGTGGCAAATACATCAAAATTAAAATTAAATGCACACCAGACTTCTTTACACTTACTAAATCCAAAAAGGCAATCCTTAGTTAGAGAAAAAAAGAGGTCAGGGTGATAATAATTTCAATCCACTTGTCCACAAGATCCCATTTTCTATGTAGAGATGAGCATTTAATGTGTGCCTGGGAGAAAGACTGCACTTCTTAGAGATTTTCAGGTGTTAATCTCAGGCACTTCTTCAAGGAGACTATTTCTAGATAATATGGAGGGCATAGTTTTCAACACAACTGTATGTTGGAGTGTTCTCCTCTGCTGCTGGATGCATTTTACCTCAGTCCCAAGGTCAGTTTATAACTGATTGCTACTGGGACAAATAAGGAGAGGAAGGCTTCTGCAGGGGCATCTTCAATTACATCAGGTTGCCCAGAGCCCCATCCAACCTGACCTTGAATGTTTCCAGGCTCTGGCCATCTACCACCTCATAATTGTAAATGTCATCTCTTACTCTGTTCTTTTTCAAAGGAAATATCTGTTATGTCAGGGCCTTGAGTACACCAATAGGTCCTGATGGCCCTGAGCAGCCTCACCTGAGAGCCACCCACATCCTGAGCTGGGTAAACTCATGTAAAACCCATGTAAACTCAGATATGGGTCTGCAGTCCCTTAAGCCTGACCATGGACCCCACTGACCCTGACCAATGGAAGTTCTTCATCAGCACAAGTGTTCTGCTCTCCATCTCATAAAGAGCTGCCCACCTTGGCTTCATCCTGACAGGCTGCAGATACAGCTTGCACCTCAAATGCCCTCTAGGTTTTTCTGTGACTGGCCAAAGCATGTTCCCAGAGTATTTACAGAATTCTCAGCTTCTATGTCCTGCTCATTTCACCTAGAATCATAAAATATCATGAGTTGGAAGTGTCTCATAAAGATGACTGAGTCCCAAGCCCTGCTCCTCCCTCAACTACCTGAAACTAAGCCACACAACTAAGAACATCACCCCTTGAACTCTGATGGGTTTGGTGCCATGACCCCTTTACTTGTTGAAGTGTTAGAAGAGATGAGAGATCTCGACAGGGGGAAATTTATTTGCAAGTAGAATAGTTTAGAGGTATAGCCTCTCTTGAGGAGAAAAATAATCCAAGTTTGCCTCCCTGTGGCACTGGCTCACTGTTACACCCAGAACTGGACTGTCAAAGAGAGAGCTGAAATGTAAGGACTGGCAAGGAATTACAAGGAATTAGAGGGAAAGGCTTAGGGAATGGTTAAGGGCTTTTCTCCTTAAGCAGCCCCCTCCCATGGAAGGGAACAAAGATTCTGGAGCCCTCAAAATAAGGACATTGAGTTGTTGGAGCAGGTCCAAAGGAGGGCCACAAAGATGATCAGAGGGCTGGAGTACCTCTCTTATGGGGACAGGCTGAAGGAGTTGGGATTGTTCAGCCTGGAGAAGAGAAGGCTCAGGGGGAACCTCATAGTAGCTTCTCAGTACCTGAAGAGGTACTGAATAGGATACAAGATGGCAGGACTAGGAGTAATGGATGCAAATTGAAGAGGGTAGATTTAGGCTGGATTTAAGAAAGAAGCTCTTTACTGTGAGGGTATTGAGGTGTTGAGACATTGAAACAGGTTGCCCAGAGAGGTTGTGTGTCCCTGCCCATGGCAGGGGGCTTGGAACTAGATGATTTTTAAGGTCCCTTCCAACACAAACCATTCTATGATTCTTTGATTCACCAGCAAAGCTCAGCTTGCTTACCATGTACTCCTGATATTTGGTATCTTTTCAGAAATAAGCAATGGACACATTACAAATACCACAGCACTGAGTGGGCAGACCACAGGCTGGGTACGGTGCTGGCTGCTGCCACTCAGAAATACCAGTTTGCACGTAGGTCATCAAAGAGAAATAAGATGAAAAATACAAGATTGAAATGTAGCATTGTTTCTGGGTTAATTGGTGCCAGCAGCATACTTGGGAGCCAGAACTACTGGAGACTTAAAATTCACCACTTTAAGCCACAACCTGTATATTTAGAGCAGTCATTCCAACACCTGTACAAGGACAGTAATCCACATGGAAATTCATGGTGTGAAGTTCATAATAGCTCCTTGCTGTGGTGTTTCCCTCCTTTGTGTTGTGGCTGCTCTGCATCTTGTGCTTTGAATGAATTTGGCTCACATGTTTTTCCACCAAATTGTGCGGGTTTATTCACAAACTAGAGAACTTGGCAGACACTTGCCCACATACCTTGCCTGCCTGCAAGCCCAAACAAGGCAGTTCAGCATTCTCACCTCATATGTAACTAGTGTTGCTCTAAAACATGAAGTGGAGAAAGGGCATTTTTTATAGCACCTTCTTTTTGACATAACCTTGAATATGATAAGGGGGTTTCCAGTGTCCTGGAGGGTGTGTCAGCTATAAGAAAACTATCTTGGCAACCACAGATGGTGTTCTTTGCTATCACCTTACGATGTCTCATTTTCATAGAATCCCAGAATCACCTTAGTTGGAAGGGACCTTTCAGATCATTAAGTCTAACCATAAACCCTACTCTGACAAGAACCAGCCCTAAACCATATCTTTAAGTTCTATGTCTGCCCATCTCTTGGGGCATATTTAGTTATTCTGACCATTTTCAAACTCAAATGAATCTACAGTCAAGGATATTATACCACCCCAGCATACAAACTTAACAGAAGTCTCAAGAGAGAGCAGTTTGGAGCAGGGAGTCTGAGCCTAAATAACAGCCTGCTTTCTCCTAACTTCATTTTCCTCAACTGTAATTTCCAGTTGAAAAGGATTTTTCTTTTATTTTTTTTCTTTCGTTCCTCCCTGTCCAAAAATAGCTGAACCCTCAGTGGAGACACTTGAACAAGCTTCCATTTTATATGACCTTGCAGAAACTTATTCTTGGCATATTTTAATCAAATTTAATGGTGTAAAGGTCACAGTGAGTTCAGACATTGTTGTCTGTGAGGAAAAGTGGACTGAGAAACAGGTAGGCATTCCATAAATCTCTTTTTCTTGGAAAACCAAGCTAAAAAAAACCCAAGGAGATGGTTGTGACTTACAAGCTCTTATTTTCTTATTTTCTTTTTTTTAATTAAAACAGGAAATGGCAAAGAAACATGTCCTTTCCTTTCAAGTCCAGCACTTTTTTTTGCCTGCTGTTTCCTCAGGACACTCCCCACTTGCTCTGTTTTAATGTCCCTTGCAAAACTGTATTCCTCTAATGCCTGTGTCACAGCCTGAAAGCTCTGCCTAATGATTTAGTGAAGCAAGTACAGAAGTAGAAAAGGGTGTGAGCAACCAGTATGAATTCTTGGTGAGGTCTGTGATTTTATATCCACTTTTCACTGCCCATTATTACGTATAAGGTCAGTGCCTGCTGTGGACAGATTAGAACAGAGGAGAGGAGAGAAGAGAATATAGAAATTCCACACATGGACATTTAAATGAAGGTCCTGGTTGAAGTGAGGAGAATGGAAAGTAAAGGGTGAGGTAACACCAGGCTGGGTCATGTTTGGGTCTGTAGATTCCCCAAGGTGTGACACTGGCAGGGTATCAGAGCTTGGTCCACTGACAAACGCTATTATCAGCATCTCAGTGACAGCAGTGGGTGTTTGTTTTCAGGGTTGGTGTGGCAAAACTGCAATTTCTTAACCTATTTTAAGCTCCTTACAACCAATTTGGAAACCTGTGGATGTTCATGTCAAAAGTGGATCACACATCTTTATGCAGGATGAACAAATCTTTTCTAGAATGCATCTAAAATCCGATGGTCTAACCCCAAAATTAAAGTTACAGATGTAAACTTAGAGTATAGAGCTTTTTTAAGCTTACAAATCCCCAAAATGTTTTAAAAATTAAAAGAATGTTTCAAGAGCCTAAAAGGAAATGAATTCCTTCCCCCTTTCCTACCCCTGCCCCCAGGAAAACCCTCTCCTGGCACTCACCAATTTCTGAGCTGCTCTTCTGCACAGAGATCAAAGTTTCAAGCTGTTTTGAGTAAGAGTAAGGCATCTTTCCCCACTTCTCATAGAATCAGAGAATATGCTGATTTGGGAGAATCTTCATCTAGTTCAACCTCCATGCAGTGAATAGGGGCATCTTGCATGAGATCAGAGCCTCATTAAGCTTGGCCTTGAAAGTCTCCAGGGAGGGACCTTCAACACTTCTGGGAAGAGAACAGTTTAGAAAACTGCTCAGAGCCACGTGACACACAGCAGACTAACAAGTGATGATGTATCACTAGTGATACCACCACCAGCCCAAAGCAAGCACCACAGGTCAACATCCTGGGAAAAATACCAAGGTGTCACAAATCACACAAGTTTTTCAGTTTGGGTAATATCTAAGGACAGTTTGTAGAAAGAAAGGATGTGGAGCCATCACTTGCTCTGTGAAATATCCCATGATAGACCTCAATGATTGGGAATAACTCCATCAGCCTAGGCTAATGAGGCACATTCATTTACCTCAATCTACAGATCTCCAAGCCCTTGTGTACCTCCAACAAAAGGAAAGGAAATTGCATTACACCCCTGATATAATCCCTAAGGTTTCAAATTCATTTACAGATGCTGCTCTCAGCCTTTTGTTCCAGGATGCCAAGAGATCCTGCTGTACAGAGGGTTATGTTTCCACATCCAGATCTCCCAGATGTCATCCTGACTGCTGTCAAGCTTCATGTTTCATATCCAAAAGACAACACTTGGCAGCACTGAGCCAGCCAGTATATTGTGGAATGGTTTGTGTGTCTGGCACCACAACCTTCTTAGGTTTATAATCTGTGATCAGTATATAAACAACTGGTAGCTGCTCAGGGCTAAGATTAAACAATTAGCACTCCATTGGGATATTCAGAAGGATCCCACAGGCATAGTCAAAGGCCTCTGTTTGTCTAAAGGAGGATTAGAAGCAATCAAGAGAAGTAAAATGCAGTATGTAGATGGTATCCACTAACATACATCATTCTGGGTTGGAGCAAAATGCTTGGGAAATATGTTTTACAAATGCGATCTATTTCCTCCTGAGGCTAATCCTCCAGAAGGATCATGGTACATCCAAAGTAAACATCATACGGGAATGCAGCATCTACAGAGAGAGACGAAAAAGGCATTCCATCAAGGTAATCTATGTCATAACAATCCAAAAAACCAGAAGAAGTTCTGAGTCTGTGCCTCCATGAGCCAGTTTCAGCTGGGAAGCAGAGATCTGGATCACCAACTCAAGGACATAGAAGTAAAAAGGTGTGGGCTGCAGTCCTGTGCCTGGACTGCAGTGAAGGATTCCCTGTAAAATATGATTCATGTTGTATAGGACATTGACATCAGTTAGTCCATGACCCTTTCCTGACAGCAGAGAAGGGACACACAGCAAGGACAGGCTGTATTCTTTTATGTGTGTGTTGTTTATCCACAGTATCTTAGAAGCATAGAATGCATTGAGTCCCTTCCAGCCCTCTGCAGTGAGCAGGGACATCCTGCACTAGATCAGGCTGCTCAGAGTCTCAGCAAGCCTGGCCTTGAATGTCTCCAGAGATGGAGCCTCCATCACTTCTCTGGGCAACCTGTCCCTATTCACAGTATCCCTTTTCTCCACATGGCAGCTGTTCTGGGAATCTCAGGAGCTAGGAGACAGGATACCACAGGTGTGCATGAAAATTCACCTACAGTCCACATTATTTACCCATTCGTTGTTCTTACTGGGCATTATCATTGTCCCAGTCCCTTTGCTGAGCCCGGGCAATGCCTTCACTTAGCTCAGCTGCCACTTTGAGCATCTCAGTTGTAACAGTTCTTTATCATTTGAGGATAGTTTTTTACAGAAAAGAAAAACAAAGTACCTTATAGCTGATACATGGCATGTACACAAGGATTATGCAAGCAAATATTCAAGTATTTTTCATAATTAATGAATATTTTTACTACTGACTGTTTGAGACCTGCCCTAATATAAAGAAGTTTCTAATCTACTCTAATCCTCTTAAAGGAGGTACCACAATGCAGCATTTGTTTATCTACACTGAACTACTTAACACCATTATATTGATTTATTGACTTTTATTATCTGTTCTTTGTATTTTGGACAGCTGCACGTTTAATGTAAAGGGATTTTAATTTCATCATTATTTTGATGGTTCCTTATCAACATGTAAGAAGCTTTCAACAGATACTGATTCTTGTTGTACATATTTAAAGGGATGGATTAGGGTAACCTGTCTGGGACTTACATGAGATTAATTGCTTGAATTGTAGCCTTGTTTTACAACTCAAGTTGCACTTCATAAATTAATATAATTTCCAGAGTTAGCTGCACTTCTGGGGATATGAAGTAAGTTTGCCCCATCCCTGGAGGGGTTCAAGATCAGGTTTGATGGGGCTTTGAGCAAGGAAGGTGGGAAGTGTCCCTGCCCATGACAGGGAGGTTGTAACCAGATGATCCTTGAGGAACCTTCCAATCCAAACTATTCTATGATTCTACATGTGTCCTGTAGCTATGCCATCTATACAAATTCACATTTTCAAATGTAAGCTGAAGTCTCTGCTAAGCTGATAAATTCTCTTTGGCAAGAATGCTTTGTGTGGTTTGCCTAACATAGGATTAACTTCCCAATTCTGCCTTTTTTCCCCCTAGCAGGGAAGCAGAAGGAGGAAGATCCTAAAAGAAGGGATGAATTGTGATGAAATGTGGACGCAGCCACTTGAAATGAAACAAGAAAAATTAGGCAATCCAGCAGGATCCTTGTGCAAGAAACCAGTCCAGTCGCAAAATATAGATAATAATGATCCTCCCTCTTCATCTTGATAATGGTTCCTACCTGACAGAATGGATTACACAGCTCTGCTCTTCTCCCCCTCCTTTCCCTCAACTAAAAGTGACTAAACTGTTCTTGCTGAGTGAGTGGGTGTCCAGGATTTTGTAAGATCATCCTAAGTGTGCAAGGCCACAGATCTCAGTTGGGATTGGCTGAATAACCTGGCTGTCTTAATACTCTGTCCCTCTTGAGGAGAATTAAGAAGAATCACATAAATTCAGTACTAAAGGTGAGGGATGGTGAATGCACATTTGTCATTATAAGAGATTAATTCATTGTAAGAGAATAATTCTGCAAACGGTTATCTTAGTCGTTACATTTTTGCATTTTAATTGCTTCTTCAGAATTTTTCTTAAATTTCAGTTGTTAAAAAAAAGGCAGTGCTAAGAACAGAAAGTACAATTCCTTAATGAACTCTCACTGCGGACAGATAACATTGCGAGGTAAGTTGGTCCCTGCCCATAAGAAATTGAAGAAGTACACAGAAAAATGGAGTAAAGATCCACCTTTTTTTGCTTCCTTTAAATCTTAAACTTGTGTCGCCTCCAGCAATGACTGTTTAGAAAAGGAACATTATTTAACCCTACTAATGTAGGACTCATTAAATAGGGTTAATTGTGCCCAGCTTTGTGAAATTATGCATCTAGTCTAAGCTAGTGTCTGGGTTCTCTTGTCAATGAAACCAGATAGCCATCTACACTTTTCTGAAATTATTATAGAGCCAGACTAAACAAATTATTTAGATGAGGCCTTTTTAGACAGCTAAGTGAATTGATTCATTCCTTGTATCTGAATTATTATCATCCTTTACTGAGACAGAAATACTATGGAGCACTTTCTGTGTCTGTACCACCATACACTGATCCTTAAAACTGCAGATGATAAAAGGGGTTAATTTTTTTTTAAAGGAAATAATCTACTTGAAATATACTGAAAGAAAGATGAGTTTGAAATATGCATTTACCTACCACCATGATTAAGTGTTAATGATGTGATTGGAAGCTAAAAGAACTGTTGGAGCAATGTTTTCAGTATTTTTTTCCTAATGAAGTCAAGAATCTGTAATTCATACCTATGCTTTTAAACCTTGTAGAATTACATTATTTTTAGTTATTCTGTGTAGGGGCCTTGCAGAAGCAAAGAAATACTTACATTTACTCTGAGTGATGTGTTGCTTAGAGAAAGGAAGTACCTTTCAAGAGAAATTTCTAGTGAAATATGCTCATATTATGCCCAGTCTGTTACAGGAGTGAATTCTCAGGAAGATAATTTGTTGTGTTGTGCCAATTGCTCTCACCTCCCTTTCCATGTGTCTGTACTTGTTGCCATACCTCAGATGGGTGGATCCTTGTCCTATGAGACAAGTTGTAATAATGAGCTTTCTCCAAGTAGGAGCATAGAGAAGGTTTTCTATAACTGGTATCCCATAATTCCATGCTTAGAGTGGTCACAGTCGATAAACTCCATGTACAGGAAATAATTTCTGGCTAATTAAACTCTTGAAATGTGCAGTTCCTGCCCTATGTAGGAAAACATGAGGGTGCAGGGGTATATGTGTAAAGAACACATTTCTTGCCAAGGAGAGTGGTGAAACACTGGCACAGGTTGCCCAGAGAGATTCTGAAGGCCCCATCCCTTGGAGACATTCAAGGCCAGGCTTCCTGAGGTTCTGAGCAGCTTGATGTCCCTGCTCACTGCAGGGGTTGGGGCCTTTGAAGGTCCCTTATAACCCAATACATTCTGTGAACACCCCTTTCTTTGTTCTTCCTTTCTAATATAATACATGCAGCTGCTGCAGACATTGTCACAAGTTTCTCTCAAGCTTTCCTTTAAAAGGGATATGAAGATAATGCCAGGTTTTCCAGCACTGCTCCATCCTTGCCACTGGTGTGATGGCAAAGTCTCTCTGCTGACTTTCCATCACCAGTGAATCACAGAAGACAAATAATGTAAAGATCTGGGCATTAACTGTCCTGGTTCTGGAGAGGATAGGGTTAATTCTGCAGACACATATCCCATTACCACCTAAGCCATGCCCATGCACAGGTCTGCTCCCCGCTAAGGGGACAGCTGGAGTGAGAGACAAGTGGTTCTTTCTTCTCACTGAAGTCAAACCATGACAATAACCTAAACAGTTTTCTACTTTTAGTTCTTCACGTGACTGAGTTTTAAACTCTTTGACTCTTTCCTGATTTTCAGATGTTTGAGTTTGTGGAAGAGCTGCTGTCTAAAAGGAAGAGAAAGGGAAAGTTCTGCAGCCTGATAAAGCTTTCAGTTGCTGAATACCCTACTTGGTGTCCTAATAATAATGAATGTGGGACTAAGTGATCATGCACTGAATTTTCTGAATGGGTTTCATACAGAGGTGGTACATAATTGTTTATTATGTCGTCCCTTTTGTTGCAATGTAATTGCTGCTGTAAAGACTGAGGTGTGAGAAACAAGGCTGATGAGAGAAATATCTTCCCCACTAGTGTTGCAATATCTCTTATATTATGCAGCAACTTTAGGCATGTGAATTGAGACATCTCTTTTGCACTTGACATCTTTGTCAGCTTGTTGATATACCCCAAGAAGCAATGTTAAGAGAATGGCTATTTTCTTTGCTGTGTGGCCTGAGTTGGAGAGAAACTAGGAAAAATTAAGAGTGGGTACTGAATGAGTGATCCCTCCCCACTTAAAACTGTAACAGTTCACAGAAACCACCACACTACTATGAATATACCTACTTTGTCTATTCTGTTCACAGTCTACTCTTTCCTATTCTTGTGACAGAGGATTCATAGCTTGACTCAAATGTATTTCAAATTACTTTCAACTGTACATTTCTTAGAATCACCTTGGCTGGAAGGGACCTTTCAGATCAAGCCCAACTATCAACCTGCTCTGACAAGAACCACCCCTAAATGTAAGCTCTGTGTCTGCCCATCTCTTAAATCCCTCCAGGGATGATGCCTCAATCCTCTCCCTGGGCAGCCTATTCCAATGCTTGACAACCCTCTGAGTGTTGAAATTCTTCCTAATATTCATCCTAGCCCTTTCCTCAGCACAACTCTTGTCCTATCATCTTCTGGGAGAAGAGACCAACCCCCACCTCTGTACAACCTCTGGGAAGCTTCTCCTTCATCTTAACATTCTCACCTCCCTTGTTCAGATGTGCAGAGCCACAAATTTTTGTGTCTCTCCACACTGAATTTGGGACAAGGAATTTCTGGTTGGATTGAAGGATAATCATCTGGTGCTTTGCAAAGCAAGTTGGAATGAGGTAAACAGGAATAATGCAAGATTTTTAAGAGCTGAAGTTGTTAAAAGTGAGGAAAAGTTTGTGGGAGAGTGCTTCCATATGTTTACATGATTTCTTCTTAGTTATTAAGGCATCCATACCATATCTATGGGTGCAGTTACCACAAAAACAGGGCACAGCAAGCTGTACTACCCAAAAAGGGTGTAACATGGTATGACAGAAAAGAGATTAGCATCACTCTTCCTATTCAGCAAGTCTGTGCTGCCAGTCTTGAATCAATCCTTAATGTTTTTTGGGGCCAGTAGATAGGATCTGCTATGATGAAAGAGCACGTTACATCACATGAAGGTGAAAGGATACAATTCTGCCAATGCCACCCTTCCATTCGTGCTGTAAAATCATACATGTGCATTTCAGTGTGGATCTCTCATGCAAAAATAGCAGCCGTGGCACAACTATTTCTGTGACCATTCTGAGTGGGGTGAAGCACCAAGTTACTAGGTTTGAGCATCAGAAATGTTTTGGTCAGAATACAGCAGGTGTTTCTTTTCCCCTCTGAACTTCCACATGCTCTTTGTCTCTCTACTGACCTCCACTGGCCGATGTTATTTAATCTTTCCGAAATTTCTGTGAGGCTGCATGAAGACAAACCAATTTTGCTGTGTGGTTATCAGGATAACCTCTAAGCATGGTACTAGGCAAAGTGGAACATGGCCAGATAATGAGGAATATCTGTAAAGAATATACAACCAGAGAAACAATAGCACAGAATTTTAAATTCATTAAAAATTGAGCTCTCACTGGGATAACAAATCAAAGCAGCAATTAATTGCTGTGCAGAGCTAGTCAATGTAGATTTGACTGCCAACCTCATTTTCTTCTGAATGTAGAACTCCTGAGCTGGAAGTAGTGCTCTCCTCTTTCATAGAATCGTGGAATGCATTGTGTTGGAGAGGACCTTCAAAAGCCATCTAGTCCAGTCCCCCTGCAGTGAGCAGGGACATCTTGCACTAGATCAGGTTCCTCAGATCTTCATCAAGCCTGGCCTTGAATGTCTCCCGAGATGGGATCTCCACCACCTCTCTGGGCACCCTATTTTCAGAGGCCTCTGATTATGGAGATTTGGGGTATGTTTTAGGGCTGGCTGCTCTGATTATATCCTTTGGTTACTTGTGTTGTCAAAACTCATAGCATCACCTTTTAATGAAATTGTTACTGCTTCCCACACGACTATAATGAAAGAAAAAATCAATTAAATTATTTTCTGGAGTTGTAGTAATGAGGAAAGCAGCCTATGTAATCCACTGAATTGATTTTCTCCCTGTCAGACAGCAGAGGAAGGCCCATGGAGGCTGACACACCACTTATCAGTCTAATCAATTCCCTGCCTTCTTTCTTTCTCTCACAATTTAAAATATTTTTCAGAAGCAAATTGGCAGTTGTCCTTTCTGCCAGGATAAAAGAAAAAGCACATGCCACACAATAGTGTGTTAGCAGATAGGGACACACTGAGCCCAAAGCATGGCAGCAATGCAGGTGCTACACAACCCAAATCCCCTTGGGTTACATAGACATTTTCCAAATGTGGGAGCTGATTGTGGAGTCCATTCATATTTGGTTCTACTCCATGTGGAAATACGTAATTTTTTGTCATTAACCAGTATGAGGTAAGACACCACATATGTTGACACACCTAAGACTTTCTGAAACAAATTTGACCTGTTTTCTAAACTAATGGAATACTCATACTAGCATGCAGCCCCATCCTGTTAATTTTCCTAAATCACAGAAGAAGGGGATAGCTAATGAACACTGAAACACAAATGGGGTCCTAGAATTGCTTGATGATCCCACATCGACAGGGTCCATCAGCAGGAGCTACATCTGGCTGGTGGTCACCAGCTGTGTTCCTCAGGGTTCAGTTCTAGGGTTAGTTCAGAACAATGTTTTCATCAATGATTTGGATGCAGGAGTTGAATGTGCCATTAGAATATTTCCTGATGATACTGAACCATAAGGATGACTCTCAAGGCACAGGAGGCCTTGCAGGGGGATCCAGACAGTTTGGAGCACCAGGCAACCCTCAAAGGCATGGAATTTTTCTTGAATTCTTTCTGGGAAGGGTAGCAATGCTGGTGGAAGAACTTGAAGAGATGTCCTATGGGGAGGTGAGCATTTTGGGTTTGTCTAATTTGGGAAAAGAGAGTCTGAGGGGTGACTCGTTGCTCTCTACAGCTTCCTGAGGAAGGGAATAGGAGGACTACCACTCTCTTCTCCCTGAGATCCAGTGATAGGACACATGGGAATGACTCAAAGATGCATCAGAGGAAGATTTGATGAGATATTGGGAAGGTTTTTTTACTGAGAGGATGATTAAATGCTAGAACAGGTTTGCTACTGAGGTGGTCAATGCCTCAGGTCTAGTAGTGTTTAAGATGGATTTGGACAATGTCCTTAATGTGCTTTAACTTATGGTTAGCCCTGAAGTGGTTGGACAGTTGGACTAGGAGATAGCTCTAGGTCCCTTCCAACCCTGAAGATTCTATGATTCAGAAGTCTGAGAGTATTAATGAGAGCCACCAGTGAGTACCTGGCTAATTCAGGAGGTAGGAAACAGCCTTAGCTGTGGATTTACATTTTAAGAGCTGCCCTCAAGCACCTTAAATGGTAGCCAGGGTATTAATTCCTTCATGGATGTATGTCAAACCCTTGGATAACCATAACACTAGTAAGTCAAGAAGTATCCACACAACCTAGACAGAAAAGGACCTGTCTGTTACATGGGTTTTATGGCACTCATGACAACAGAACTGTTGTATCAGTCTGTAGACATCACTCTGATAGAAACACTGATAACTCTTGTTCCAGCCAGTGTTAACAATGGGCCAATACATTTGGAACAAACACCTCATTAATATAAATCCCAGCTATTACCTCAACTCACCAGCTACTCAAGTTATTTTACTAGAACACCACCATTAAGCTAAACTTAGACATTTCCAGTGTTGCAGCTTCCTACTTCCATGTTATGCAATCTGCTTTTTCACAATAAAAGGTCTGAGCTTCTAAAAAGATTATGATAAAATTATCACATTTAGATCATCGAGTCCAACCATCAACCTTAACTTTGACAAGAACCAGCCCTAAACCTTAGCTCTAAGTCTGTCCTTATCCAAGAATAGGGCCTCAACCCCTTCTCTGGACAGCCTGTTTCTTGAGGCCACTTCATCTTGTACTATTGCCTGCTTCTTGGGAGAAGAGACCCAACCACCCCAGCCTACCTCCTCCTTTCAGGTAATTGCAATGATTGAGAAGATCTCCCTTCAGCCTCCTTTTCTCCAGGCTGAGCACCCACAGCTTCCTCCAGACTCCTCACTGCCTCCATTGCCCTTCTCTGGACACATTCCAACACCTCAATGCCTCTTTTGTTGAAGAGGGGTCCAAAACTGGACACAGCACTCAAGCAGTGCTGAGCTCAGGGTGATGATCCCTCCCCTAGACTTACTGTGCTGTTCCTTGTAGAGGCCAGGATGCTGTTGCTCTTGGCCAACTGGGCAGGCTGAAGTTGTATTTGGGGTATTTTTGTAACCTGCCTCAGGGCACATGTACATTTTTCACCTGGACAAGAAGTTTCCCAGGGGAAGCTGAGCAGCTGGATACTCAACATGCTGAAAATCACAGGGTGAGAAAGCTTTCCCCCACATGGTTCACTGATCTTAATCTTAAAAATAATGGAAAAAGAAGGTACTTTTCCATTCCAGTCATTATCCTGTGGTTCACTGAGAAGGTAAAATATCAAGGGGATTTGAGCTTATTCATCCTGTGTATTGCTGGTTTTCAATGTCCACGTGAACATCCTCCGAAAGGTGGAGAAAAAGATGAAGTAGATGAAAAGATGAAATATCTGGATCATGTTGAAGCTTTTCAACCACGTGCAGGGTTTAAGTGGCAGGAAAAGGAGCTGAGGGAGCATGAACATACAAATAGGGCCTGAAATATTCCTCTTCTTATGAATATTCAGTGTTGAATATTCAGTGTAGGAGGAAAGATAGAAGGAATAAATTCTTCTGTGCTGCCAGAGGCGTCTATTGGAGATGGTTTACCTCTAATGTTTTAAAAGATACTCTATTAAAAAGTATCAAACATGAACCTAAGGGATGGCAAAGCCAGGAATGAGAGGGAAAAGTTTCTCTCTCAATTGCCTACAACATGATAAGGGATGAACAAATAAAACTATGACAATGACTATTCAATTTCTTATTTGGTTAGCTGTCCTAAGGAGCTGTCTGAGAAATGAATTTGAACCTCTTCACACTTTCTTATCAAAAGGGAAGAGTCATAAATGCTATTTAAACAACTGAACCGTGAGAACTAGATGAGATTTCTCCAGGTTCTTTGAATCAGCATTTCCCACTGGAAATACAGGATGCAGAGTTATTATCAAGTGAGAATTCTGCTAGCCTCAAAAGCAAAAATGCAAGTAGGTGTGTAATAAATGCTAAAAATGCATTCAAATTAATGTATTCAAATTAAATTCTGCAAACCATTGATAGTCAGTAAGTCGGACAAATTAATCTCAACTTTAACCACAGGCTTTGAAAACTGGATTAATACTGATGAGGGCTTTGTCATATGTTTTTCTTTGGAATAAAAAGTCACTACCTCTGTTGTGGTTTTAAAATATTTTCCAAACTTTATGGCCTGTTTTGAAGAAAAGGAAAACTATGTGAATGATTTGGAATGATAGGAAAAGCTGAAAAAAACATTGCTTTGCAATGAATACTCTGAAAACATTTTATGATTCTTGGAGATCCCCAAAACAACAGTTTGCTGAGCAATTTTCCAAAAAAGGAGGAGAAGGAAAAGTCATTTCAAAACTTGCCACTAGAACTGAGTATAATGGTGGTACCACCCCTGGCTCATCCCAGAAACATCAGCATCCAAGCGTAGAGCTCTAAGAGGGATTTGGATGCAAAGGGACCTGTGAAGACTCCTCTGCCCTGCCCCATTCTCACTGTGAGTGCTGGGGAACAGGAAATACAGAAACCTGGAAATGCAGAAATATGGGGTTTCATCAGTTTCTAAATATAACAGGGTGTTTTCATGGAATTGGCTTGTTGTTCTTTACCTTTTCTAATAGAGCATAAGAATGTGCACAACTTGTTTTTCTCCCCAAGGGAGACTGCAAACAGCTAAACTAAGCTGCAGAGGGATGCTATTTTCCAGTGGGGTGTATTTTAAAGGTGATTTTTCCTGAGTGACAGAACCCATTACGTTCATTTGGGAGCAGAATGATCTACCTGGGGGGGAAAAAAATACCAAAAAAACAAACCAGAAAAAAACAAAACAAAACAAAAAACAAAAAACACCACCAAAAAAACCCAAAACCCCCCTCCAAAAACAAATGAAAGCCNAAAAACAAAACAAAACAAAACAAAAAAAACCACAAAACACCACCAAAAAAAACCAAAACCCCCCCTCCAAAAACAAATGAAAGCCCCAAAAAACAAAAACCCACAAAAAAACCCAAAAAAACCAGCACGAACCTGAAGTACTAAGACATTTCTTACCTTTGGCTCCTTATCATCAGCATCTAAACGGGTAGACAGCCACCAATCTGGATGTGGGCTTGTTTTCCTGTGTCTCCTCTTCATCCAGCAAGGGAACTGTTATGGCTCTTGGTGTCTGCAGGATTTTACCTTCCAGTGTGCAGAAGTTTCTCCATCGGGTTGCCCAGAGAGGTGGAGGAAGCCCCATCCCCGAAGACATTAGAGGTTGTGGAGGCACGTCCCCAGAAGTTGCTCAATGCTTTTCTTGCTGAGGCCCTGAGGAACCTCATCTAGTGCAGGACGTCCCTGTTTACCTCAGGGCAGGGTTAGGCCTTTGAAGGGCCCTTCCAACTCAATGCGTTGTACTTTGGCTCACATTTTAAACCGATATTTTAAAACAATATTTTCCTCACAGTTTAATTCGTGCTTGGGTGACGCAGGGGAGGGTGTGAAGGAGCAGTTTTCGGNGCTGGTGATCGAGAGGAAGGTGTACGACATCAGCAGCTTCTACCGCCGGCACCCGGGGGGTGCTCGGCTCATCGGCGGCCATGCCGGGCAGGACGCCACGGTAAAGGGCGGAGGTGTTGGGTACCGGCTGGCGGGGAGATGCGGTGAGGAGGAAGAGGATGGCACCTAACAAGCAACGTGTAGAGACAGTTTGCTGGGGACTGGTGGGCTCTGGGATATGTGGTGTAGTGGGAGGTAAGACATGGAGNGGAACGGCAGAGGGTCCGCGCCGCAGGAGCGCTGGCTGGTGATCGAGAGGAAGGTGTACGACATCAGCAGCTTCTACCGCCGGCACCCGGGGGGTGCTCGGCTCATCGGCGGCCATGCCGGGCAGGACGCCACGGTAAAGGGCGGGGTGATGGTAAAGGGAGGTGTCGGGTACCGGCTGGCGGGGAGATGCGGTGAGGAGGAAGAGGATGGCACCTAACAAGCAACGTGTAGAGACAGTTTGCTGGGGACTGGTGGGCTCTGGGATATGTGGTGTAGTGGGAGGTAAGACATGGAGCTGTTGGAGCGGGGCTAGAAAGGTCCTCGGAGATGCTGTGGGGGCTGGAGCCCCTCTGCTGGGAGGGGAGGAGGGGAGATAGGGAAGTGAGAGAGTTGGAGAAGAGAAGGCTCTGGGGAGAACTTAGAGCCCTGTTCAGCCCCTAAAGGGGCTCCAGGAAAGCTTCTTGATTTTTAGATTGGTCAGCTGTAGTGATTATGTGCATGGCATTTAAACCCATTGTACGTGGCATATGTACCCCAGTGATAGCCATGCAGTTCCCCATAACCTATGTCATTTTGGAGTAGAGGATAGAAGTTCTGTAATTTTGCTCAAAGAGATTAGTTAAACAACCAAACTGTTCTTAATAAATATTTTCCAAGAGTAACTCTGGGGCTGGAATACAGTAAAAAATAGAATCATCCAGGTTGGAAGGGACTTTTCAGATAGAGCCCAACTATCAGCCAACTCTGACAAGAACCATCCCCAAACCATATCTCTAAGCTCTATGTCTGCCCAGCTCTTAAATACTTCCAGAGAAGGTGCCTCAACCCCTTCTCAGGGCAGTCTGTTTTAATGAATTATAACACTTTTGGGGAAAAAAGGTTCCTAGTAATGATCCAAAACCTCCCCTGGGACAACCTGAGGCTGTTTACTCTTGTCCTATCTATTGCCTGTTACTTAGAGAAGGGACTGACCACCCATCCCTCTACAACCTCCTTTCAGGTACTTGCAGAGCATAATAAAGCCTCAAGAAGACTCTGGTCTGCTGACAAGAAAGGTGTATTGTGCACCTGGGTGTCCAGGGACATGGAAAAATAGCTCATTTTGGGGTTGAGAAGAGGGAAATGAGAAAGGCAGGGGAACTAGACTCTAGTTCAGGCATATGATGGAAATAGACTCAGTTTTGTATTATGGATCTTGCTTACCTGTAGTAATTGCAGTAGTTGAAGTCAGACTCTTCCATTTGCTGCATGAAATTATTTAAGAGCACAGGATAAATGCAAGAAGAAAAGGGCCAAGAGAAGCTTGAGGTTCAAAAAGATAGGCCAGGCATCTTTGCTATTATGGTTCTTCCACAGTGAATGACTCACTGTGCAGAGCAGATTGAGGTTACTAACACAGATTTTGATTTTCTTAACTCTTTCTTGTTTCTTGTGCATTTTCAGGATGCCTTTGTAGCATTTCATGTTGACAAGGTGCTGGTGAGCAAGTACTTGAAGCTGCTGCAGATTGGGGAGCTGGCACCAGATCAACCCAGTATTGAGCCCACTAAAAATGTAAGTTTATTGTAAATCAGATCCAGGGTAGAATCTACCCTCTTCCAATTTACATCCATTATTCCTAGTCCTTCCATCACATATCCTACCCCAGCCTTTCTGTAGCCCCCATCAGGTATTGAGAAGCTACTATGAGGTCTCCCCTGGAGCCTCCTCTTCACCAAGCTGAACAACTCCAACTCCTTCAGCCTGTCTTCACAAGGCAGTTGCTCCAGCCCTTTGATCATCTTCATGGTCCTCCTTTGGACCTGCTCCAATGTCCTTCTTATGGTGAGGGCTCCAGAACTGGACACAACACTGCAGGTGGGGCCTCAGCAGAGGCAGCTGTGTAGTGATTGCTTCTTCCTTCTCCAGTGGCCACGAGCCTGGGTTTAGCTGGGCTGTAGGTGCCGTTTTCATAGAGCTATTTAAACTTCTCCTAATCTTTGAAAGGCAAGATGGAAAACATGATGAAAAAAACATGATGAAAAATATTATCTATTGGAACCAGTGGCAGAGGAGGAATAATTTCATTCCAAAGGCCCGCCACAAGATGGTGCTGTATGTTCGTGCTTCTTTGTGAACCCCGTACCTGCAGTCTACTCAGTCCTGTTGAGGCCCCCATCTTGAGGGCTTTGTCCTGTTTTGAGCTCCTCAGCACAGAAAAAGTCACTGAGTGGCAGGAGTGGGTGCAGAGAAGGGCAATGGAGCTGGTGAGGGCTCTGGAGCACGAGTGTTGTGAGGAGCAGCTGAGGGAGCTGGGGGTGTTCATCCTGGAGAAGAGGAGGCTTTGGGGAGACCTTGTTGCTCTCTGCAGCTCCCTGAAAGGAGGGTGCTTCCCCGGGGGGATCAGGCTCTTCTCCCAAGGAACAGGTCATGGGACAAGAGGAAACAGCCTAAGCTACACAAGGGGAGGTTTAGACAGGATATTTGAAATGAAAAATATTTGGGAAAAGTTTAGGATGGGTATTAAGACAAAAGTTGTACCCTGAAAGGGTTATCAAGCATTGGAATAAGCTGCCCAGTGTAAGGGTTGAGGCACCATCCACTTAAGAGACAGAAAGCTTGGAGATACAATTTAGGAATGCCTCTTGTCAGAGTTAAGTTGATGGTTGACTTGATGATCTTCAAGGTTCCTGGGAGGGAAGAAGCACCAAAGATAGTGGTAGGGGTTGGGTGGTACAGACATTGTGCTCTTTGGTGGTTGCTGCTTGCTGGTGCTTGTCATTGTCAGGCAAAGACATGGAGAAGCTTTAGGAGAGCAGTGGTGGAGTTTACCAAGGGCAAGGCCAGCTCCTGAGTTTGGCCAGACTCTCTGCTTGCTCTTTCCTCCAATGAAGTAACTCCTGGCTTTTGATGCCACAGTGCTGAACTCTAGAAACCAAGAATGCATAATAGTAGTCTTTCCCACAGGAAATGCTGGTGAAAGACTTCAGAGAGCTGCGTGCTGCTGTTGAGAGAATGGGACTTCTGGAGCCAAACCAACTCTTCTTTTTCCTGCATCTTGCTCACATCCTCCTGTTGGATACTGCTGCTTGGCTCATTCTTTTTTACTTTGGGACATCCCTGATGCCATTTATAGTCTCTCTGGTGGTGTTGACCATTTCCCAGGTAAGCACTTAATCCACAATATTGAATACATGGACTTGCATTAACTTCCATTCACAGTATTATTGTAGCACTGCAGTATTCCATTTCCTTCCTTTGTCATGCAAAGACGCCACTGTGTGGAATGTCTTTACATAAGATGTAAAGAAATCCTGTATGTGAGGATCTCCCTCTAAATCTAGTCTGGGATTGATTCAGCAAGACATTCTGGGGGAAGCCTTAAGAGCATTGGGATTTCATAGTTCCTTCCCATCATGGCTTTGAAGCAGCATCTGAGAAATTAATCTCAGTATTTCAAAGCAAAGGGTGGGTGTGGCTCCCTCCTGGTCTTGATTCTTGTTTTTCTTCCCTCTCATCATATTTTTGCTCTTCCAGGTCCAGGCTTCATGGTTACAGCATGATTTAGGACATCTTTCTGTATTCAGGAAGACCAAGTGGAACCACTTGCTGCACAAGTTTGTGATGTGCCATTTGATTGTAAGTATCTGACCCTGGAAAAATCTCCTTAGTTTTGACAACTTTCCCCTCAAAGTTTGTGTTCTGAAGACTCTGTGGAGAGTTGTGTGTTCAGCCTTGGGAGGGCAATCAGAGAGCACTACCCATCTCTGAGACCATGGTACTCCTCATACTTTGTTCTTCACCAAAACAGGGGGCATCAGCCAAATGGTGGACTCTCCTGCACTCCCGGCACCATGCCAAACCCAACTGCTTCCAGAAAGATCCTGATATTGATATGCACCCATTCTTGTTTACTCTGGGGACAAAATTATCTGTGGAGGTCAGTGAGTATGTGTGGATGTATACCAGCAACTGGGAAGAAAATACCAGGTAACAAAAAGCTGTACCATAAAGATCTAAAACGAAGATGTGCTGATGGTTTCTGAAAAGAGATGGTTTTCATCTGTTTTTCATCTTTCTTCAGCCTTTGCAGGCAGGTCACAATGCACACAAAGCTCCTTTTAAATATTTCTAGAACAGTTGAGTAAGTAAATTATATACATGCACCATGTAATACAGTGGAAATTCCATCAGGAAAAAGATAATGGTTATAACAACTTGATGACCCAGTAGAACAACTCGTAATTAATGATCATTAGATAACCTGTAAACATGAACATAAAGGATATGTGCAGTTGATACATGAATATGTATATCTGGGGCTCAGAGATACAGGTGCCTTTGGCATGCAACTATTTCTGACTGATAATATGAGTTTGAAATACCTAATATTTCATCAAATGAATTATCAATGTGGTAAGAACACAAACCCCACAAATTCCATGGTTAAAAATTGAGCCCTATCCACCTTTAATATTGCTTTTGTCATAATGTATGTCACCATCTTTTAATGTCACCATCTTTTCATTGGTGACATTCTAGGACAGTTTTTACTACATTCCATTCCAGGCCAAACCTGCGACAGTAGTTTCCTTCCTACCATATACCAACATAGTTTTTTTCTGGTGAGCTGTTGTCCTTCTATTTAAAATTGCTTTTTATCAACCACTTATTTAATTTGCTTTCCCCCTTTTCTCTTGTTCACTTAACAATTTATACTAATGACATATTAGTGTTATTGATGGAATTCATGTTTAGGGAGTAGGTATAATGTGTATGTAAACAAATGGGATGGGTAACCAGTGCCTCTAGGGAGGAAAGAATGGAAACTATAAGGTTACCTGTGCAAGTTGCTTAGTTTCCACTCAGTGGGCTCTTTCTCTGGTGTTTCTGTTCACAGCTTGGGATCAAAAAGAAAAAATACATGCCATACAATCACCAACACAGATACTTCTTCATCAGTGAGTATCTCCTGCAGTACCACAAGCTGTATGATGTGTGGTTAATAAAGTGTATTCTTCCCAGTGAAGATGGTGAGACAGTGGCAGAGGTTGCCCAGAGAGGTTCTGGAGGCCCCATCCCTGGAGATATTCAAGGCCAGGCTTGTTGAGGCTCTGAACAACCTGATCTGGTGCAGGATGTTCCTGCTTACTGCAGGGGGGTGGACTAGATGGCCTTGGAAGGTCCCTTTCAACTCAATGCATTCCCTGATGTAATGAAACTGAAATAAGCTCTGTGTGAGGAAATGGTAGGTAATGCTCCATGTGTTGGTAGGTGACACAAGCAGTAGTAGGCTGTCTTGCTGGAGAGCAGGACCTGCCCTTTGTAATGTACTGGAAAGCTACTTGTCTTACTTTTGTTTCACCTCTTGGGGTCAGCAGACACCCAGATTGCTCAGTGCTTGTCTGAGTTGATGCCTAACTGCCTGAGAATTCTGTAGCAATAAAACCTCGCACAGTATGCCCTATACTGAGTAACTGTTCAGAATTCAGCGGAGGGTTAGATTGGATATTAGGAAACATTTTTAGTCTGTAAGGGTTACCAAGCATTGGAATGGACTGCCCAGGGATGGGGTGGAGGGATTTAAGAGACTGGCAGACGCAGAGCTTAGAAACATGGTTTACAAGTGGTTCTTGTCATATTGATAACTCAGTGTTCTGAAAGGCCCTTCTGTGATTTTAGCCTTTGCGGGAAGGTTGATTATCTGTTGTTCAGTCCATGGGGTTACCAATGATAATGAATTCTCCCTTACAGCCCTTCCTCCACTCCTGTTCCCCACCTACTTCCATTGCCACACGTTTTATATTGCATACACCAAAGGCTACTGGGTGGTAAGTATTGCTACTCATGCAACTAAGAAGGGGCCAGTTGTGGGCCTTCATTCTTTTTTCTGAGCATGAAACCAGCCACCTTTTCAGAGCTCAGCCCCTGCTATAGGACACTGTGGTTAGGTCTAATACAATGGCTGGTTTGATGCACTATTTCCAGTGGCTCTGCACACTTTCTTCTAAACCCAGCATGTTCCTCAGCTTGGTGATAAAGGCCTGAAAACAAGCAACAGAATGCTTGACTTCTATGTGCTTTGCCTCATTTGCACAGCCATGAAATGTACCATCTCCTTTTTTTGGGGAAGCAAATTGGAAGTTTTGTGGTCAGGAACAAGAGGATGTGAAATTAGAGGAATGGTTGTTGATTGGTTAACAGTAAGGATGTGCTTGGCATTACTTTATATATCAGGCAGCCAGAATTAATGCTTTATCCTTCCTCTTCTTGCATGTGTGAAGAGAGGAAAAAAAAAAAGGCATTATTAGCTCGTGTTAACTTGGATTTCTCCAGATGATTTAATTTAGCAAAAAGTTACAGAAGCTGAACACTGTTTTCTTATACATGAAGGTAAGAAAAAGGTTTCTACAAGTTAACTTATAATTATTTTCTTCTTGTCTCCGGTTTTTGGTAGGATTTGGCCTGGATGCTGACCTTCTATATCAGATTCTTTTTTACTTACGGATCATTACTAGAAATAAAGAGTCTCCTGGCATATTATTTTATATTCAGGTGATACCTCTTTAGAAATTCTTCAGCATTCCTCTACATATGCTTTCAATCTGGCCTGCTTGTCTCTCATTTTATAATTTATTTTTTTTTTGCTTAGTTTTATTCATTCCATAAAGTTAAGTTGCTTCTGCTCAACTGCCAATTCAAGATTAATGTTGTCCCATTGACTCAGCAAAGAGCTGGGTGATGATCACATTGAGAAATAGTTACCTTACACAATATTCAGTGCTCTGGCTAAGAGAAAGAGAATATTTAACAGAAACAGCTCAGCCTGGGATTGCAAATACCTGGGCATTATCAAGTAGCATTGACTTCAATGGACAATATGCTCATTTTACTGATTCTAATCAGTATGCTCCTTGGATAAAGATAAAACAAAATAAATATCAGGCCACATGTGTTTTATCACAGAAAATATTAAAAATATCTTGAGTTTCACAAGAATATATGAAATTTCAGGGTCTGGAAGTTCTTATTAATATAGCACCTGGAAAACTGTTTGAAATAACCCCACAGCCAGAATTATAATGACTTGACCTCAATTTTCTTACCTGTTACTGATTCTGGTCCCTTGTCTAATTTTACAGGATGCTGGAAAGCAGCTGGTTTGTCTGGGTTTCACAGATGAACCACATCCCTATGGATATTTACTATGACACCAATTTGGACTGGGTGTCTACTCAGGTAAAATGTTTTCAGCTTTCAAGAATCCTGGCTTCAAATCCCAACTGTAAGACAAGCCAGTCATGGACTGCATGAAACTTGTTGGTAACTGGGAAGTGAAGGTTAATAGGATAATGGGATTAATCTATGGTTACAGTAGAAGAAGACATCACTGACAAGTTCATAGAATCACAGAATGAATTGGGGTAGAAGTGACCTCAAAAAGCCACCTAGCAGAGTCTACTGTGTTCTTTAGACAAAGAAGAGAGGCTGCAGTCACTCATCTGTACTGACTTAGGTCTCTTTTCCCCTCCTCTAGCTCCAGGCAACATGCAATGTTGAGCAATCTCTGTTCAATGACTGGTTTACTGGACATCTGAACTTCCAGATTGAACATCAGTGAGTACACACACACAGATTTTATTTTTTTTTTTTACTATTTCTTGTCCCCTTTTTTCTTTCCTCTATTCCTCTTTGCTCTGAATTCTACAAATAGTTGAGTTTGTCTTTTAAAAGACCAAAAGCCCCAAAGCAAATAAATTAAAAATCTTCACCAGACCCACAGGAAATTGAGAACAATTAGTGAAAAATTAATGTGGAAAGGATCTATGAAACCATACAGAGAGCAGCAGAGTCTATCACAGTAGCAGCCTGTAAGAATTAGTGAAAGGATGCTAAGTTATCCTCTTCATAGTCTTCAGCATTTTTAGCCTAGCTGTAGTAACTACTTACAATATTACTTTAGAGGTGGAACTATGCAAAGGAAGGATGGATCCAAATCCTCTTCCATGCTATGAATGTGGTTACTTTTAGGGACAGAGAAGCAAGGGCGGTAGTTTCAGTTCAGTTTATCCCTGAACTTGGAGAATTATCACTTCAGAGATGCTAGAGACAACATGAGAAATAACGGAGGGAGAAAGTAAGAAAGTCTTACAAGTTACCTGCTCTAAAAGCACATCAAGGGGAATGAAGAGCCAGGAGCAGCTGGAGGCATCAATGTGAGCCAGATCCTGGGAATTAAGAATGGATATAAAAGATGATATTCCTTATGGAAAACTGGAAGAGAATATGTCTGTATCCTGTTCACAGCCTATTCCCCACCATGCCAAGACACAACTACTGGAAGGTGGCTCCTCTGGTGAAGTCCTTGTGTGCCAGACATGGCCTTGAGTACCAGTGTAAGCCACTGCTCACAGCGTTTGCAGACATAGTGCAGTAAGTAACAACACACTGATTAAAAAAATGGCAGAATGATGTAGGGGAGGCTGGAATCCTAAGAACAAGAGTTGGGGTTTTCACCTCTTACTAATCAACACAGAAAATGCTCATTTTCCTTGTACCCACCAACCTTCTCTTAGCAATCCTACATAATATGTCCTTTTATGCTCTTTTTTTTTTTCCTCCTCTCAGCTCGCTCAAGAATTCAGGAGATCTCTGGCTTGATGCTTACCTGCACAAGTAAGACAAGGCTTGATGGTACCATTCACAACCTGCCACTTCTTTGCATTTCCAACAAGCTGAAGAGCAGGGACCACATGGTAAAAGAAGAGTGAGACACCTGAAGGATACAATCCCAATAGATAGGAAGTTACTCAGATTACACTTCTGGTCTTTCCTGGTGTTTTGGTTCAGGTATGTAAATGGTGGATAAGACAAGCAGGAGTTGACTGGTTAGAGCAGGAGAAGCTCTTTATCTCTGAGGAAATACAGCCAAGAACATTTCTGAGCCTGAGCATTCAACTCTGACTACAGACTGGTGCAGCTACACTTAACTTTATGTCAGAGTCCTCTGACTGGTTGTTTGGGTTTGCTTTTTTGGTAATCCTCATGTAGGGGGTTTAATGCTTGATATGTTTGCTTATTTGAAGTAATTTTAAATTGTACCATATTTTGAATCTACATGGTGCCCATAAATATGTTGAAATAATAAATTATAATCAAGTACTTACCTCACATAGTAATGTAGTTGTAATCTGGAGTGGAATAATGCAGTTTTGATTCCCATTACTGGTGCCTACAGCATGTTGCCAGCCATCCCTTTGAAGAAACACAGGGGTTTCCTCTAAGTTTCTTTTTTTTTTAACTGGGTTTCTTTGTACTTCATGTTGTCTTGTAACTTTGTGAGACAAATGGATCATGATAAGCAATAACTCCAACCTCAAATATAATAAGCCCAAACCTCAAGAGGCTGTAACATTAATGCCAGCCATAACCCTACCCCTAATAGGACTCAATCCTAAAAACTCAAACCCTAACATTAAACTAAACACCTAAGGGCTCTAACCAAAACACCAGAAGGCTTCAATCCTTACCTTGCCCCTGATTGTTATAGGCTGTAACACTAGGCCTAACTCTAACCATAATAACTCTAGCTTCAACCCTTATGCTTATAGGCACTACTCCAAACACTAATAATCCCTAATCTTAACCCTCATGGCTCTAGCACTAAGACTAACCCTTATTCATTCAAAAACCAGATCTAAGGGCTTTTTTTGACTGAATAAAGTAACACACATTTTACTTCCTATGCCTTGATGCATAGGGGGAAGTTTATAATCCAGGCTTTGGAGGCTTCTGATGCTGTTTAGTTCATTTCCAAGGACCCTAGCATGTTGTGAGGGGCAGTAAGCTTCCTCACTTCCTGTGAGATTTACAGCCCTGCAAGTGAACCCAAAATTTCAAATCATAGAATAGTTCAGGTTGGAAGGGACCTTAAAGATCATCAAGTTCCAACCCCCCTGCCACCTCCCACTAGATCAGACTGCTCAGTGCCTTGTCCAGCCTGGCCTTAAACACCTCCAGAGAGAGGCATCCACAACCTCTCTGGGCAACGTCTTCCAGTGTTTCACTACCCTCACCATAAAGAATTTCTTTCTTATATCTAGCCTGTATCTACTCCCTTCTAATTTACATCCATTATTTCTAGTCCTTCCATCACATATCCTATTTAGAAGTCCTACCCCAGCCTTTCTGTAGCCCCTTTGAGGTACTGATAAGCTACTATGAGGACCCCCCTGAGCCTTCTCTTCAAGCTGAACAATCCTTCAGCCTGTCTTCACAAGGCAGTTGCTCCAGCTCTTTGATCATCTTTTTTGCCCTCCTCTGGATCTGCTCAAACAGCTCAATGTCCTTCTTATGTTGAGGAGTCAGATGAGGATGGTGGGACAAGAAAACAGGGAAAAGTGTAGAGTTTTGGAGTTGCTTGTGGAAGTTTGGCTTGCAGGAATGGCAGCCACGTAAACATTTGATGATGCAAAGCTGCTCTTGATCCAGAATATATCCTAGAGTACAGGATCCAGCAGGGCTGATTACTATATCCAAGTTTAGTGAGGCAATTTTGAGAGTTCAAGAGTAAACTGAATTACTGGAGTGGAAGCAGATTTTGTCTCTCCCAGGCACAAGGTGAGTAGAGAAAGGGGCTAATCCTAGTACTTTGGATCATCTTTGAGAAAAGGCAGTAGCTTGCTGTTAATTAGTAAGAGAGTGTGCACTTCCAAGTGAGCACCACCTTGAGAGCATAAGGGACCCTGAAATAAAAGATTAACTTTAGGAAAGGGGTCTTTGGCAACAAAAAAATTTGAGTATCACAATAATGAAAGTGATGAGGTTAATAAATGTAGATCTCACCTGGTAAAGAGAAAGATACAAAAAGGCTCTGATTAGATAATAAATGGACTTTGTAGTATTTGTGCAACAGTTGTCTGAATTGTACATGCCACACTCAGCACTGACTTTTACTTAAAAAAACCTTTAACCTGGTACAACCAGCCAGACTGTGAAAGATCTGTTACTAAACAATTTTCTGCCTTGGAAAACATGCAATTATGTTTAGAGGTTAACAGCACAAAGTACAATTCCAGAAACACAAAAGGAAAAGAAGCAATTCCTGAAAAGTCTGTGGAAGAGGTGAAACAGCACTCAATTTCTTCACAAACACAATTCCACAGGACCCTTGTAAGTAAAAATAAAATTAAAACCCACAAAAAGATGCAACACGAAACATGAGTTGAGGACCCAACTGTGTGCAGCTGAGGGAAGGGTGTGCAAAAAGGTTGAGCAAGACTGAAATGAAGGGCTGTGGATAGATGTGGAATAAAGCCTGAGGCACATGGATCAATGCCAGAGCAAACAGGAGGAGCTGCCAAATTTTCCCCTGGTATCTTTGACCAATCTTATCAGTGTGGTAAGCAGTATGGGCTTAGATGAAAGCCTGTCTCTATTACCTCGGGAAAACATTTAATATCTTGATGAGATTTCACAAAGAAGACACCACACAAAGGGCCAAAGGAGGAAACTGTACAAATTAGTTACAAAACACACATGAAGAAGTTATGGTGCATGAAAACAGAGTGGAAATAAAATTAACATCACTGAGTTTATCTTCTCTAAGTGTGAAGAACAACAGAATAGAAAACATTAACTAGCTTATTTTAAAATACATTTTTTATTCCTGCAACCCTGGAATGCAAATTCTATTCTTTTCCAATGGTGCTATTTTGAAATGACAAGTCCAGGACAAAGAGTTTTCACTGGAAATAATACTGCAAGTTAGAATTTAAAATTAAGTATTTCTTCTGATACGTTCATTCTGGAGGGGGATACATTTTAAGATATACCAGTGTGCATAGCAAATTTTATTTGTTATTTTATATTGATTTCATAAATATTAAGTAAAATAAGCATACTCATTGTCTTTCATGCTACAGAGCTGAATGGTATGTAATAACAAACATTTAAGGCTAAAAGTTTGCAGCCAACAGCCAAACTCTTTATAACATAATCACACTTCAATGGAGAACTATTGCGAATACACCCTGCAGTCTCCACACCTATCAGATGCTCAATTTCACTAAAAAGAGCTTGATGCTGATTTGTTTTAAATCTAAAGAAAAAAGCAGAATTTAAGAGTTTGCACACATGCAGTAAGTAAAGCAGAGAAAACTAGCAAATTTTTTCATTCTTGCTTTTCCAGCTTCCCTCCAACCAAGTCAAGAGCACTGCAGCCAACACAAGAACACTCCTAAGAAAGATTAGACTAGACTAGAAAGAGCTAAATGCTTTCACATCCTTCTAATATATTTTGATTTCCCTCCTTGTCTCAAGCTACACAGAAAGGAACACCAGATTTCTTGCCTTATTTAACCCAGGTTTAAGAGAAAGAGTTAAAAATACAAGCAAGCAAAGGTATGTTGGAATTCTATTAAAGATTACACCTTGAGGCAGAGAAACCATTGCATCATTTAAATCAGCACTGGTTTGGGCAGCTCATGGCTTCACAAGAGTGGGCTGGGAACAGGTCATGCAGACCTCTGTGCTGGGTCAGTCCCACACTTTTGGGGCAGACAGTCGCTCAACAAAAGATGATGATTGATCAAACAAGCTCTGAATGCTTTCCTGTGCAAAGAAACAATTATTTCTTTCATAGTAAATGAAGAGGAATTTTTTAAAAAGGTTGTATGAGGTCTAGGAAAGTAAAGTAACTGCAGAGTGAAATGGGAGATGGGTTTTTAACTAGAGCAGGGGGGATTTAGGTTAGACACTAGGAAGAATTTCTTCATAACAAGGGTGCTGAGAGATCCAGCACATTCTATGATTGTTTAGATTCAAGTCTCTCAATGGTTTCTCCTTGCTANGCGATAACTGCTCTGAGGACACTAGATCCTTCTGGCGGTGCCTAAGTAAAGCCTGGGAGCTTTGCACAATCATATCAGTGCTGTAAGCAGTAGAGGATTAGTTGAAAGCCTGTCTCTATTACCTCGGGAAAACATTTAATATCTTGATGAGATTTCACAAAGAAGACACCACACAAAGGGCCAAAGGAGGAAACTGTACAAATTAGTTACACGACACAATAGAAAAGCAGAAGAAAAACACACATGAAGAAGTAATGGTGCATGAAAACAGAGTGGAAATAAAATTAACATCACTGAGTTTATCTTCTCTAAGTGTGAAGAACAACAGAATAGAAAATATTAACTAGCTTATTTTAAAATACATTTTTTATTCCTGCAACCCTGGAATGCAAATTCTATTCTTTTCCAATGGTGCTATTTTGAAATGACAAGTCCAGGACAAAGAGTTTTCACTGGAAATAATACTGTAAGTTAGAATTTAAAATTAAGTATTTCTTCTGATACGTTCATTCTGGAGGGGGATACATTTTAAGATATACCAGTGTGCATAGCAAATTTTATTTGTTATTTTATATTGATTTCATAAATATTAAGTAAAATAAGCATACTCATTGTCTTTCATGCTACAGAGCTGAATGGTATGTAATAACAAACATTTAAGGCTAAAAGTTTGCAGCCAACAGCCAAACTCTTTATAACATAATCACACTTCAATGGAGAACTACTGCAAATACACCCTGCAGTCTCCACTTGTACACATACACCTATCAGATGCTCAATTTCACTAAGAAGAGCTTGATGCTGAAACAAAAAAAATCTAAAGAAAAAAGCAGAATTTAAGAGTTTGCACACATGCAGTAAGTAAAGCAGAGAAAACTAGCAAATTTTTTCATTCTTGCTTTTCCAGCTTCCCTCCAACCAAGTCAAGAGCACTGCAGCCAACACAAGAACACTCCTAAGAAAGATTAGACTAGACTAGAAAGAGCTAAATGCTTTCACATCCTTCTAATATATTTTGATTTCCCTCCTTGTCTCAAGCTACACAGAAAGGAACACCAGATTTTTTGCCTTATTTAACCCAGGTTTAAGAGAAAGAGTTAAAAATACAAGCAAGCAAAGGTATGTTGGAATTCTATTAAAGATTACACCTTGAGGCAGAGAAACCATTGCATCATTTAAATCAGCACTGGTTTGGGCAGCTCATGGCTTCACAAGAGTGGGCTGGGAACAGGTCATGCAGACCTCTGTGCTGGGTCAGTCCCACACTTTTGGGGCAGACAGTCCCTCAACAAAAGATGATGATTGATCAAACAAGCTCTGAATGCTTTCCTGTAATCTGGTAAAGACACAGCCAATGCAAAGAAACAATTATTTCTTTCATAGTAAATGAAAGTAAAAGGTTGTATGAGGTCTAGGAAAGTAAAGTAACTGCAGAGTGAAATGGGAGATGGATTTTTAACTAGAGCAGGGGGGATTTAGGTTAGACACTAGGAAGAATTTCTTCCTAACAAGGGTGCTGAGATATCCAGCACATTCTATGATTGTTTAGATTCAAGTCTCTCAATGGTTTCTCCTTGCTACCCTCACCTTCCACAATCCTATAGACTAACACAGTCTGTAGAATGCATTGAGGTGGAAGGGACCTTCAAAAGCCCTGCAGTGAGCAGGGACATCCTGCACTAGATCAGGTTGCTCAGAGCCTCAGCAAGCCTGGCCTTGAACATCTCCAGGGATGGGGGAACCTGTTCCAAGTAGCAGAAAAAGATATTTCACCTCACACAAGAACTCAGCTACCTGTTTCTCCACACACTTCCAAGGGCAACCCCACCAGTGTCCATGCGTAAAAACCACACTTCAAGCTGAAAATGGGCCAGGCTGCTGCCCCAAGCACAAAGAGAGAGAAGGCTGCCCTACAGCTTTGTGGGCCCAAGCCAACCTCATGAAGTTCAACAAGGCCAAGTGCAAGGTCCTGCACCTGGGTGGAAGCAATCCCAAGCACAGACACAGGCTGGGTGGAGAGTGGCTTGAGTGCAGCTCCGTAGAGAAAGACTTGGGGTGTCAGTTGATGACAAACTCAACATGAGCCAGCAGTGTGCACTCGCAGCCAAGAAGGCACCAACCAAATCCTGGGTTGCATCAAGAGGAGTGTGACCAGCAGGTCAAGAGAGGTGATTTTACCCCTCTACTCGGCACTGGTGAGACCCCACCTGGAGTTACTGTGTCCAGTTCTGGAGCCCTCAACACGGGAAGGACATTGAGCTGTTGGAGAGGGTCCAGAGAAGGGCCACGAAGATGATCAAAGGGTTGGAGCAACTGCCCTATGAGGACAGGCTGAAGGAGTTGGGGTTGTTCAGCCTGGAGAAGAGAAGGCTCAGAGGGGACCTCAGAGTAACTTCTCAGTACCTGAGGGGGTCCTACAGAAAGGCAGGGGAAGGAATTTTTAACATAATATCAGATGGGAGGACTAGAAACAATGGATATAAATTAGAGGGGGATAGATTTAGACTAGACATAAGAAAGAAATTCTTTACAGTGAGGGTGGTGAAATACTGGAACAGGTTGCCCAGGGAGGTTGTGGATGTCCCATCTCTGGAGGTGTTCAAGACCAGGCTGGACAGGGCACTGGGCAGCCTGGTCTAGTGGGAGGTGTCCCTGCCTATGGCAGGGGGGTTGGAACTCGATGATCTTTAAGGTCCCTTCCAACCCAAACTATTCTATGATTCTGTGATTCATCCTGTTTGGGGAGCATTGCAGCAGCAGCTTTGTCTATAAAGAGTATTTCACATCATCCTTATTCCACAATAATTCTTAAAACACATATTCAGAAGGTCAAAAATAGATTCCTGAGACTTCAAGTGTAAAAAGTAGGAAAGACATGGTTCTTCTCCAGCTGTTTGCAGAAAAGCACATCCACCTGTGTCACTGCTGGTGCTGTCAGTCCTCAACCAGCAATTGCTGTGAGACACAGATTTATTGCACCAGGGAAAGAAATAATTAAATAAAAAATGAAAATAAAAACAAAGTTCTCAATATGGGTCAAAGTCTTAAATGCAAATAATAAACACCACAGTTAATAGGCACAGCAAATTCTTATTTACTTAATGGACTCCTGTGATTTATCACATGCTCCGAAACAGGGAATGGAGTTTTTCTTCTGACTCATTCCCTTGAAGCTTTTACAGCTTTTGCATCAGATCACTGGATACAATTTTGATTACAGCAACCAGGCCAAATGCCTTTTATAATGGTAAAATGATTTGAATAAGATGGACTGTGATCCAGGTGAACATTTTTTGAAGCTTTCCAGAAGCTATCAAGACATTGTCTGCAACATCTTCTGGGGAAAAAAAAAAAAATTCCAACTAAAACTCCAAAGTAACCAGTGTCTAGTACTTTGTTTTGGGGCAATAATAAGATGTGTCAGGCTGCAAAAAATGTTACAATTAATCATGTAATAGCACTAGACCACCCTTATGCAGCTATTTTGCTCTGATAAGCATGATGTAAAAATACATTTATTGATTTTTTTATTATTATTAAAAAAGTACAACTATCAGATTATCAAGCCTTTGTGTGTGACTTGAAGATAAATTTCAGCACAGCTCCTAAAGGCTTGTTTACTCTCAGCCTGCAATGGAGTGAGATTTCCAGCTGCACTGAGGTTGAAATTTGCCTTTGGGTGGAACCCCATAGTGACAAAGTTCATGCTTTTATCACACAGGCTCTACACAGCAATCCAGGCTCAATCCAGTTGAGTTAGCACTGAACTACTAAGCTATTGCAGTTATTTTTATACCACTGCTTCATGTTTTATCCCTGATTAACTTTCCTAGACTACCCACATATGCAACCCTTGACAGCCTTTTGCAAACACAGGGCTTTTTCAAGAATCTTTCAGGACCCATTTCCACAACTGAAATCATCCTGATTTAGAAAAGTAACTCAGAACTTCTCACGTGGGAGAAGTTTATTGTCATTTCCTTGATGGGATAGAAGAGAATGAGAACATGACAGCTGCTTTGCATGTATCTTAAACAGCTATTTGTGAGACAGTATCATAACAGATTACAAAAAAAAAAAAAAATTCACCTGGATTCAAGAGCTAAGTGGGAATCCAGCAATTATTGATAGAACTGGTTCTGGCAGAACAGCCCTAATGCCCTTTACAATCAAACAAGAGTCTTAATTCTTTTCCCAGTTTTGTCCAAAATGGTGTTATGCAACCCATTAAGTGACATCCACAGCATCAGCTGAGTCAAGGCTCTGTTTAAGCCCAACTTCACATGTCACATCCCGTGTCACAGACACACAACTGTGAGCCCAAACATCAGCTCAGATTAAACTCTCCAATATTGCCCAGGAGGAAAGGTCAAGCTTTACCACACACAGTGTATCTTCACATTACCTGCTATCAATGAGAGATAAGAACAAGCACCACACCACTGAACTGATCCACTTAGAATCATAGAATAGTTTTGGTTGGAAGGGACCTAAAGGATCTCAAAATTCTTTTAGTTCCACCCCTCTGCCCTGGGCAGGGACACCTCCCACCAGCCCAGGTTGCTCCAAGCCCTGTTCAACCTGGCCTTGAACTCCACCAGGCAAGCCTGGGCAGGGGCTCATGCCACTCACAGTCAAGAATTTCTTTCATGTCATCTAAATCTCTCCTCTTTCAGTTAAAAACCATTCCCCCTCATCCTATTGCTACAACGACTGCAGAAACTCTTTTTCCATCTTTCCCGTATCCCCTTCAGGCTGCTTTAAGGTCTCCCCACAGCCCTCTCAAGACTAAACTATACCCACTTTTGCAGCACTGGTTTGAGGCCTCAAACCCCACAGCAAAACCTAAAGAGAAGAAAGAATCATAGGCTGGTTTAGGACCTTTAAAAAGCCATCTGGTCAAATCTATTCAATGGACAGTGAAGTCTCAGATACGTGCAAGCAGCTTGGGGAAACAATTTCCTTCAAAGGCTTTGGATCAGCCAATGTGCAAGATGTTATCAAGAGAGGAACTCAAGGATAACATTTTCTGACACTTTCCCTGGAGAAGATTTAAGCAACTCCATGTACTCACTCATCTCCTGGCTCAGTCCAATTCAAACAAACATCCACTGAGATTCTAGAATCTACTGCTGCTTGTAGCTGCTCCACTCCAAACATTCTGGAAAGGGGAAAACCACCTAGGAGTAGAGGGAAAGGACTCAAGAGGTACTGCAGGAGAAGCTGAAATTCCCAAAATGTGTTTTAAATTCACCCCCAATTCCACCCATCTAAAATAAAACAGTAATAGGGAGACCCTGAGCATTTCTCCTTTACACGTAACTGAAAGCTGCATTGCAGCAACCTGTTAAAGGAACATTTGATTTTTCTCAAGCAAAACACAAAGTCAAAATACAAGTCAAGTTGTGTCATGTCACATAAACAGTCTTTTTCTTCTCACAGTACGGAACTGTTAAAGATGATTTATCATCTTGTTGATTTGAAGGAACAGCATTATTGTTCTCCCAGCCTTTTGAAAAGGCCAGGATTTACTGTACAAAACTCGTCATGGTCAGTTTAGCAGCACAGAACAGTTTCCAAAAGCAAAGGAACTGCAAAAAGTACATACCACCTACCCAGACCATTCTAGTTCTCAATATCACTGCCCAAGATGTTTTCTCTCCCCATTCCTAAGCGCTCCATTTTATTTTCTGACTTGACACACCAAATTTCAGCCCAACCTTTGCTCTAAATTGGTCTAATAATAGGATTCATTAGTGATAATCATTTATGGGCATGGTCAGATAAAGGCCATTAGGAAAAAGCTCAGTAAGCAGCTGCTCATGTTAAAGCTCTACTAAAGCCTTCACCAGTTGATGTCCTTCTCACTTCATGCTCAGTCTGCAGCCTCTTCTGTAAATTTTACCTAAAAATGTGCCTCTTGCCTTATTGTACAAAGGTCTTCACCTACAAAATAATGAATAGAGATTTAGAAACAAATAACTGCAACCAGAACAGCAAAACCCAGCATAATTTCAACTTTACACACTGTTATCCTATTAAAAGAAACTCCTTCACTAAAATTGGAGTGCACTTCGCTGAACCTTGTGACAATTCTGTAAATTGCCACCAAAGTTTTTCTATCAAGAACAGCAAGGAGAGGCTTAAGTTGGGCATCATCAACAAGACTCACAGACAGCTTTTTTTCTTGCTCATATGGTGCACATCATCATTGGCACTGCTGTACCACAGACTTGACCACCATTCCCTTTCCTGAAGGCTGAGGAAATGAAAGAGAAGGTTCCTAAAAACTCCTAAAAACTTGCCAAAAGCTGAGCAGAACTGAGTGCTTGGTCCCTGCACTGGATTGCAAGTATAAGCCCCGAGTCCAACTCTATTGTTGGCAGCCAGGGCTTGTGCAGGACAAATGAGCTCTAAACCAGACAGCAATTACTCAGATCTTCAGCAGCCTCAAAAATAAAGAAATAAATAAATCAAGTGAAGGCATGAACTTCCTAGATTAAACTAAATTACTGGAAAACATTTATATAAAACAGGCAACACAAAGAAAGATTTTTAAATTCAGTTTTATTTCAGAAATAAGAAGAAATACAATTTAGCAGATATGGCCAAAATTAAAGTCCAAGTTATTCTTTTTCAAAGCTCACTGGGATTCTACATTCCAGCAAGAAATATTCCCACCTATTCTCACAGTTCCTTCAGTTCCCACCTGCCTGATCAGGTTAAAACCTAAATGAAACCCAGAAAAGTGTGGGCTATCAGTTCATATTATCTTACTGTATCGAGCTAATTTTTCCATGATGAGTTAGTAGGTAAATGAGTTGAAGCAGCAGCTTTCTACAATTTAATGGAGCAACATTTAATATACTTTTTTTTTTTAATCTGCCATGACTTCTTGGAATGCCAATTCACACTGAAATGCCAAATGGGGAAATATCTCTATCTAAAATAGAACTCAAGCCAGGCATAGAAATGCACTGGATATTAAAAACTGCTGTGATTTGAAATTTGCAGAACAGTTGCTTGAGTTTAGAGTTAATGGCTGGGCTCTGATAGTCTCTGTATCATCATTCAAGCTTTTTCCAAGCCAAACATGAACAAGGCAGTACCAGCAGGCAAACAAGGAAAAAAAATAATTCAAATAAAAGGGTACTGTTGTGCAAACAGGATCTGGACTAACTACACACCAATCCTTTCTCTTTGGAAAGAGAAGAGGAATAAGCAACAGGCAGAGCAGTTACTTAAACTTGCCAGGACTTCAGCTTAAAGAAGCTCTTCTGTCTGTAAGGAGTAGCTATAGGAAACACCTTTCAGTCCAAAGGGTTCCAAGAACTGATTAAGTAAATTGCAGATATTAGGCAACATTATGATGAGACCAAAATCAGTTTTTATATTTATATATAGCTATAGATCCCCCCATTCAAACATACCACTTCAACTGAAGTCTAACTCTGAAATCTAGCTCTGGCATTACCAGATCATGGCAGTAAAATAAATGAATTCCAGGAGCCACATGGAACAGTTTGGAGACTGAATGTGGCCAAGAAAAATAATAATTCATTTGCAGGTTAACTTCTCAGACACTCTGAAAATTCCTATTTTTAAATTCTTACAGATGAGAAACAACAATTTCCTCCACCCCTAAAGACCTGTAAGATATAATCAATTTAGTAAAAGTGTCTGTAGTAAGAAAATATCCTTTCCTATTTCCTTTAGGTCAGTTATGTCCCATCCTAGCATTAGTAAGCAAAAATTATCTTAGTATATATGAAATTTATTCCCTATATATATTAAGTTAGCTTCAGCTTAGTCATCAGGAAAGAGACATAATCAACATTTTAGGCCAATCCTCAGAATAATTTTATATCTGGATGGTCAAAAGTGGCATTTTAAGGGTCTACAAATACGTACAGCTAGCTTGAAGGAAAAATATTGAGCAACTTCAATTTTTTAACATATTTATCTGTAAGGATAATCACAGTGTCATCATAGAACATTCTACTGTATGACTAAGCAAAGGAAATTTTACAGTAAGAAGTTTAATCAAAATACTGTTTCATTTTATGTTTGCCTCTAGAAACAAAGACAATTTTTAACTGTGATTCGCCTTAAAAGCATCACATATGTTGTCAAGAAGCAGTAAAGCACTAGTGTTAGAAGGCACTAGGATTGTTTGTGTTTCCTAGTTACCAATTCAAATACAGGCACTTGGAAGCTTAAATCAAGCCTGCGAAACAGCTCTGTAGTTGTGCGGAGGTCTGCTACATTCATCACCATCTTCAACAGGTTGTCCTGCACTTGTAAGGATGGAAAAAATTCATACTGTGGGTCCCCTGCTGAACACTTTACAAGTTGGATCTTTCTTTGGCAGACATACGAGACGTGGCCTGTGTGTATGTTCTAATTACATCCTAAAAAATAAGAAAGATTCAGAGTGAGTCCCATTGAAAATAGTTAGAAATATCTCAGAAAAAAAAACCTAAACGAGTACTTGAAGCAACCATGTTTTTATTCTATGTAGGAATCACTGTGCCCAGAGAAGGCTACTGGAAATGTTTCATTATTACTACAAAGAGTGGGTAATAATTTGGACTGAAGAATCTGCTTGAACACATTGTATATTATGTATGTATACCTTCTAGAAGCCATAGAAAAACACAAGAAACATAACTGCAATTCCTCAATTAGTCAACATGTCAAGATGTAATTGGAGTGCTGTCTTCTCAGTTTGTAGTTCTACATGGACTGACTTTGCAGATGCAGGTGACACTGAGCTTAGTACTACAGTTGACATATCTGAGGGACAGGATGCCACCTAGAGAGACCTGGACAGGCTCAAGAAACAGGCCTGTGTGGACCTTATGAAGTTCACTAAGACCAAGTACCCCTACACCTGGTATAAGTCAACCCCAACACTCAGTAAAGCTGGATGATGAAGGACTGGAGAGCACCCCTCCTGAGAAAGGCTTAGGAGTACTAGTGGGTAAAATCTGGATAAGAGCCAACAAAAATGCACTGCAGCCCAGAAAGCTAACTGCACCCTAGGCTGTACACCCAGCAGTGAGGCCAGTAGGTCAAGGGGGCTGATTCTGGCTCCTCTGCTCTGCTGAGAGTCCACCTAGGCCAGCTCTGGAGCCACCAGCATCAGAAGGACATGAATCTATTGAAGCAGGGCCAGGAGGAGGCCACAAAAGTGATCACAGGACTGGAATTCCTCCACTGAGATGTCAGGATGAGAGAGTTAAGTGTTCAGCCTGCTGAAGAGAAGCCTCCAGGAAGACCTTAGAGCCCCTTCCAGTATCTAAAGGGAGCCTTCAGGAAAGCTAGGAACAAACTATTCAGCAGGGGCTGAAAGAACAAAGGTAGGACAAGTAACAAATAAAAGACTGAAGATTCAGACTAGATATTTTCACTTTGAGAGTGGCAAGACACTGAGCCAAGCAGCCCACAGAGGCGGGAGATGCCCCTTCCCAGGACACACTCTGGGGCAGGCTGGGTGAGGCTGAGCAATCTATTGCAAGATGTCCCTGCTTGTGACAGAAGAATTGGATTAGATAACCCTTACAGAACCCTTCCAATTCAAAATATTTTATGATTCAAACTAAATGGGAATCCAGACCAGATATGTGCTTTTTTGGGATTCACTGAAGCTGCCCAGATAATTTTCAGTCAGTCAAAATTCAGATACAGAAATCATTAACATACCTTTTTGCCACTGTCAGCATTGTATTTGTCCAGCAACACCTGAATACGAGCACCATAGTCAGGATGAACATCAGTGAAGTTTTTCACCTATACAGGAAGACAAAAAACACGGGGTTTTTTCCTTCACTTCAACATGCTAATATATCTTCTGTTCTTTGGTCTAGCAGCAGGACACAGGAGGAAAAGACAAAAACCTCTTTTCTAAAAAATTTATTCTGATCAACCAGAAAGGAGTTATGAACATCTTCAAATACTATCTCTATGTTCTCACATAGAACTCTTTGTTGATATAAAGAAAGTTCTACAGGGAAGAATAAAGATCCAGTCCCTCCCAGCTCTCACTGCCTTTTCCCTGTTTAAAGCAAAATATTACACCAGCAGTCACCCAATTATTGGAACATGAAGCTTAACACCTAACATCCTTGGATACTCAACATCAAACCCAGTCTTCCAATCAGGAAAAGTTACTTTAACATGTTATACATTATTTATATTATGTAAATACACACACACTTAAAATGTTCTGTATTGACAACTCTTTCACAAGAAAAACAAAAGTTTCCTGCTCAGAGAAGAATTTCTGATATTCCTTTCAACAAGCATATTGTTATTTTGACAAAGTTGGACAGCAAGGAAAAAAAAAAACACAGAGCAAAAGGTAAAAACAAAATAGGCCACTTACAGCTCTCTTCTGAATGAAGAGTTGGGCATCTTTAAGATGATCAGCAATATTTTTACACAGCCTTTGGCGTTCATCCTCCTTCAGCACTTTGGTATAGAAATCTCGCACCTTATGATTAGAAACAAGTTTTATTTTGACATTTCCAAGAGCAAATAATTTTACTGTGTCAGTCAATAACATTTAGTAGACTTAGGATTCATTGTTACTGAAGGAATAGTTTTTGCTCTTAGCAGTAAGATTTCAAATATTCAAAATACCTAAACAGCAACCAACTTCTAGGGTTTTTTTTTTGTTTTGTTGGTTTTTTCGTTTTGTTATGAAAGAAGTTATCTTTGATTCTTATGAATATTTTCTAGATCCATCCTATAAAGTCGTCATAATAAGCAACATAAAGCCTTTGCATACGTCATACCTGAGTCACATTGTCTTCATTTGCACTGTTGAAGCGCTGCACATCTCCTGAAATGGACATGGGGCATTCTCTTAACATGGGCTGATCTTCTGGACCAGTAAAACTGTTTGGGTAATAGTTGGGGGCACCACCTGCAAACAAACAAAAAAAAACCCCATCATATGCTAGTAATATGCTAGTTCTCTCAAGTTAAAGCAGAAAACAGTAAACACCCTTCTTGCTCAAAAATAATTACCCAGTTACGATTACCTTTGGCATAAAAATACTAGCAACTGTTTTTACTAATGCACAGGAACTCTACCTTCAAGCCAGTGCTTAATGGCACTTGCCAAAAAACAAAAAAAACCAAAAAAAACAAAACAGAATTTCAGTAAATTTTGGGATTAAAAATTGATTTGTTACAGAAAAAAAGAGGTCAGGCCACTTGCAGCAACATTACTCAAAATTTTAACAGATAAAGTCAAGGGAGCTATTAAAACTTATAGTTCAAAGCAGCATAAAAATACTTCACCTATGCAGATGAAGGTGTGTAACTGATCTTGGCTACAGAGGACATTTGGTTTAAACAAATAATGTACTTGCAGAATTGCATAAAAATACCTTTCCTTGGACATTTTACAAATATTTCCCTCTCCTCTCTCAGCAAACGTTAGAATTCAAAGCCTGGAGGAATAATTATTTTTGGCATGAGGCATAGCTTAAGCACATCCTTGTTCGCTCCCAGGTGTAAAACTGTCACTATTAGGCAAACGTTGAGAGAGCAGAGACTGCTGAGTGAAGTTAAAGCTCCAGTTTTGGCACTTCTACTCTCATCTTACGCAATCTCTTGGAAATCAGAGAGCAAAGCAGTGTCACAAAGCAGAATGAATACACCAAAGTTAGTGATTAAATATAAACAGCCACAAATTACCGATCTCTTAAAGACATTTAGGTCACGTCATTTTCAGATTAGATTTTTGCCTAGAGGGAGAAATGAAGAGGTAGTAATGAACACCTTTAAAGCCATTTCTCCAGCAGGATCCAGATAAACAGTTTGCCCAGAGAGGTTATGGGTGCCCCCTTTAATTCCTGGAGATGTTTAAGGCCAGGATGAGGCATTGAACAACCTGGTGTAGTGGGAGGTGTCCCTGCCCATGGCAGGGTGGTGGGAACTTGATGATCTTTGAAGTCCCTTCCAACCCAAACCATTCTGTGAATTTAGAACTTTCTCAGTTAAGTCCCTTTCAGCAAGCATGTTTCTAGCAATCTCTAAAAGGAACATAAACCTGGGGCATGAATGAATTAATCTGACCAAGAGTGCTGTCCTGCAAACTCTCCTTAAAGTATTTTAAGGCACCTGAGACAGGCTGAGGGAGCTGGGACCTGGGCAGACCTAGCAGCCTACTAGTACCTGAAGGGGCCTACAAGAAAGCTGTGGAAGGACTGTTTGTAAGAGCATGGAGCAAGAAGATGATAAACTAGCAAAAACTGGAGAATGGCAGGTTTAGGTTAGACACTGGGAAGAAGTTCTTCCCCATGAGGATGATGAGACACTGGCCCAGGTTACCCAGAGAGTTGGTGGAGGTCCTATCCCTGGAGACATTCAAGACCATGCTTGTGAGGCTCTGAGCAGCCTGATCTAGTGCAGGATGTCCCTGCTCACAGTAGAAGACTGACCTAGATTGCATCTGAATGTACCTTCCAACTCCGCACATTCTGATTCTGTAATCTTAAGCTTCACTTGTTTGTTACACTTCTAAACAAACTACCTACCCCCGTCCAAACATCCAAAGTTACACAGTGACAATCAAGTTGGAGGGAAAAAAAAAAATTTAAAAAAAAAAATCACAAGAGACACTGAAAGGTTGAGGAGAAGAAGCAGCATTCCTTACAATACAAGTTAACAATTCCAAAACCCCCACAGCTACTTAGCAAGTATCTTCAATCTCCTATGAATAGGAACAATTTCAGCAGTAGATAGGTATCATTATACTTAGAGCTATTTTCATTACTACCTTGGTTGTCAGTAACACACATTGGCCCATCCCTCTGGTAATTGGCCACACGGGCTCTGTAGGGGCAGTTGACAGGAATCTGTAAATAATTGGGTCCCAGACGGTGTCTGTGAGTGTCAGGGTATGAGAAGAGACGACCCTAGAAGATTTAACACAAACATTAATTGCTGCTTGATGTGCAAAGTACAGTTTAATGTATAGAGCTTTGAAAAGGGAGAAGAGCATTTTTCTTTATATAAAATTTAAAGTATATCAGGAACATACATTCAAAGTGATACCCAAAACACTAAACTTGCTGAAATGCCAGTGAAGAACAGCAGGTCGAGTTGGACTTCTGCCATCTGGGTATTCCCCATCTATTTCAGAATCACAGAATGGCCCAGGTTGGAAGAGACTTTTCAGCTCATCAAGAACACCCATCAACCCAACTCTGACAAGAGCCATTCTCAAACCATATCTTTAAGTTCTGTGCCTGCCTGGCTCTTAAATATTCCTCCAGGGATGGTGTCTCAGCTCCTTCCCTGGGTAAAAGTTCTTCCTAATATCCATCCTCCTCCTCCCCTGGTGCAACTTGTGGTTGTCTCCTCTTGTCTCATGGCCTGTTCTTTGGCCACACCCTTCTATGCTAAACCTATTCTGAAACAGAATACACACAACACTGAAAGAGTCTATAATGGTTTTAAACATTCACAAGGAGCAACATAGCGCTTTTATACTTATTTTTCAACTCTAGATTAAAAATTTATTATATTTGAAATATGGTAGTCCCTTATCTTTTTGCTGAACTATATCTGAAGCAGTTCTAGTGACATCTAGATGCCATGACAGACAGACTAATTGCAACCACAAAGTTTATGATGGTGAAGACAAGCAAAACTAAAGAACCACATAATGGTTCAGAAGTTTACCCAGTTAAAAGTGCCAAAATACATTTCCCATACCATGGATATAATTTGAAATAAGAGTCTGGTTTTAATTTGAAAAAAGAATAACAAGCCAAGAATCTGCAGACAGTATATTCTACTGCAGCCTGTCTTATTGGGTATTATAAAAAACCTCACACTACTTCTAAAGAACAGTCTTGCAATTTGTGTCAGAGATTAGTTATATCTGTATTTTAGAACATTCAATATTCCACTGCACACTCGTAAGTTCGTAACTGTAAGATGTGCCATAAAAGCATGAATCAATTTATATTGCAGATATGGATATGGTTTTATCAATCACTCCAACTTTGACAGTTGTTGCAGATGCTCTCTAAAGTCTGTTTTCTATTCCTTTTGTTTTTTCCCCCCCATTCTTTTTATATTCAAATTTTGGCTGAGTACATTATATGGTAATAATTACAAAACACCAATAAAATTTTTAAAACTACAACACTAAAATTTAAAAAAAATTAAAAATAAGCTTCTTTTCATCCCATCCTATTTACCACTGCTACACAAACAGGGCCAGGAATGCCTTTGTGAACAGCAAAGCAAAAACTCCTCAAATAAAATAATCTGGGTACTGTATTTACCTGCAGCATTTTATCAGGGCTAGGTTCAATGCCAGGTGGCATGTTGCTAGGGTCATAGGCCATCTGTTCTACCTCTGCAAAGTAATTGATAGGATTCCTGTTCAAGACAAGCCTTCCCACAGGGATGAGGGGGAAGTCACCATGTGGCCAAATCTATAAAATATAACACACAGATTAATGAAAAAATCATAGGATTGTGCAGTTTTGATAATAACAGGGAAGCATTTGACTGATTTAAGTCTTGATTGTGAAAAATACACGATTGAAAACTTTTTTTTGCTAACCAACATTTTGAGAAATACATTTTATGAAGTCTTTTGCAATCAATATAGTACTAATGCACTTATTTCATAATCTCAGCACTTCACTGCTTGAATGAAATATCCACAGGCACTTCAAAACCAGCTTAGGAATGCAATATTGTAGGTGGAACTGCTAATATGATCGTATTCAGCTACTTCAAAATGCAACCAGCTTAACTAGCCTTTTCTTTGTCATCTTAGCCAGTACTTTCAAGTTGAAGACCCTTCAGTCATTTTAAGAGAGCAGTATTGGAGGAAAAAAGCAATACAAGTATATGCCAATACTGTTCAACACAACATTGCTTGGAACAGCAACCAGAAGTCTGACAAGTCAGAAGGTAGATTTTCAACAGCACTTAAAACCAGCAAGCTCAGGGTGTGACTATTTTCTGAGATCACACCTTGGACATGCCATTCAGTTGGAATCTCCAGGCCCGGAATCAAGCCCTATCCATATTTCACTGAGGCAGAGTAACATCAGATATAACATCAATGCAATTTCATTACCAGAACTTCTGACTAATCACATCCATATAATAAAGAGCAGAGTTAAAAAACAGAAGGGAATAATAAAAGGAAAAATTTTATAGCCATGGACTAGTAACTACTAGTAGCTACTCCAAGGAAACTGGTTTTCTAAACATGGAAGCTTCTTTTATAACTAAGCTCAGTTTTGGCATCTGCTACATTTTGATCTCATGACTTTGAAGTAGCTGAAATTTAACTTCAACAGCATCAGGGATTACCTTAGTTACATCAAAAGGATTAAATGGAAACCTCTCTGCTTCTTCAAATGTCATAACTTGAATGTAGAAAGTCCATGATGGATAGTTCCCCTTGGCAATGGCATTGTAAAGATCTCGTATGGCATAGTCAGGATCAGTAGAAGCCAACCTTTCTGCTTCTTCAACAGGAAGATTTTTGATGCCCTGGTCAGTCTGAAAGCAATAGAAGCAGTTACAACACGCAGAAAATATGGAAATAGTAAATAAGAAAGTGCTTTAATGAGGCTTAGAATACTTAACCTTCCAGTACATTGAGCATATAAAAATTAGTTCTCATTAAAATGAAATAAATGTGTAATACTATACAACAGAATGCAAGACGTCAAATATGAAGGTATAATCCCTTCAGCACCAGAAGTAAAAGCAATCTTCTCTTTCTTTACAGGATGCAATGTTCCTTTAATGTTCCATCATCTCATTTTTTACTTCAGACCACATGCCAACATCCAGTCATCCAGGCTGAAAGTTCTGGATTCCACATCTCACTTGAATCTCACTTGTCCATCACTATATGTGATGTCTCCAGCTCTACCTCATATCTCATTTCAGTAAACTTTTGACCACTGAAAGGCTAAAATCTGCTATACAAACCCTCTTAGTTTAATACAATGGTTTCTGAAATCTAATGAGGTAAGAAACTGCATTATATTTAAAACCTTGAAAGGAAGGTGTTTTTTTTTTAAATAGCTTTCTCACAGAAGCACAGAAGTTCTGTGACCTTCTGCAGAGCTCTTTGTTTAGAGAGCTTCTATATTTTGACAAACAGCCGAGTCCACCTTTAAAAAACTAGATCAATGCAGCTCAGATGATAAATAGGAGAAAAACAATTCAGACTCAGAACTTCCATCAAAAGCACCATCTGTCGAAACTGCTGTGTGCAGTCATGAAGATGAAACAGGAAGATACCACACAATGAACAAAGCATTGGCAGAGCCAGAGGATTCCTCAACCAAATGACAGCAAGTAGATCATGTTCTCTTATAATAAGAGACAGGTCCCTAAAGAAGAGTTTTATTTTTCTCCTGTGTCACAGGAAGAAAAATTATATTCATCATATTTGTTAAAGGCATGGAACTGATTTAGAAAAAAATCCACACTCCTTTTTGATTGAATCTATGCACTACCAAGCCTTTTCCAAATGAAACTTGAGAAATCACAGTACATTTTTAGACAGCCTATTTAAATTTTTATCCATTATGATATATGCTTCTAATAGATAAGTGAAAAATATCAATACCTTTGCATGGAATTTGCAATAAACTGCTCTTCCATTTGCATTAACCAGCTTGAAAGTGTGTGATCCATACCCATTCATATGGCGATAGCCATCAGGAATACCACGATCACTAAACAAGAAAGATACCTAAAGAGAAGGAAAAAACACCAATGGACTCATCAGTTCAAGAATAAAGGGATCATTCAAGACAGTTTATTGCATTGATCTGCATCACTGGAAGATACCATGATGTTATGATTTCCTCAAGGAATTCCAAGTTTAAGTTTTAAGAGTATAAATGAAAAGAGTGCTTCAGTTTTGGAAGAAGAACCTATGTGAAGTTTTATACCCATATGAAATACATAGCAAAGTACAAGACAGTAGCCTAGAGATAATGTTATGATTTCTCCTATAAGTACAAAGCAGATAAGCACAGATACCTTAAGTTACAAATATATTAAGATTTTTTTCCCCCAGGTTAAAGACAAAATCTGAAAACTGAAGTCCCTAGCAACTGGTTCTTCAAGACTTCAAGCAGTAAAAACACCATCACTCTAACATTTGAAATTATACATTTCTTTAGGTTTATTATCAAAATTATGCTTGTGGCACTTCTTTTTCTAACTAGTAATTACTGGAAGGTTTCTGTAAGAGCCATTTTTCTTTAAAAAAATTACAATTGCATTTTTAATTTTATCTAAGCTTTTTTGCATAAGATACTTGATACAAATACATTGCAGAATAGTTAGAATTCACCGTGAATACTACAAATTTTTGGAGTTGATCTAATGCACTACACAATATACAGTTTAAATAAATTCATGTGATACCGTTACCTCTCCAGTGTTTTACTGTTCTGACATTAAATTTACTGTACCTCAATACCTCTGCTGCTTCAGCCCCAGAAAACTTAGCAGCTTCCGCTTCAGCCCAACATCAAATATGAGTACCAAAGGAGAACCTTGACCATTTCACAGAGCAAATAAAAGAAACAAAAGACTAGATACACATACTAGCAGCCTTAAAAGTTACCATAGGCTTTTCACCTTTACTGTTCCTAAAAGATCACATAAGCTTTGAAATAAAACACAGAAGATAGTTAAAAAAATAACACAAAAGAAACTTACTTGATGCAAAGATTCAGGGCGAAGACTCCAGAAGTCCCACATCATATCAGGATCCCTCAAATGAGTCTGAGGGTTCCTCTTCTGGCTATGGATGAAGGACGGAAACTAATTTGTCCAGAAGTGAAGGAGAGAGGGGAAAAGGGAAACAAAAAAAAGAAAGAGAAGATTTATAACACCGCCAAATTCTATGTGGTATATGGCTTATACTAGCAAGTACTGGTATAAAAACAAGACTTTACAACAGCTTTAACTATGGGAGGCTGAGAGGCGAGATGAAGATGTAGTATCACAGAAAAAAGATTTTCTATTGTCATACACCTCCTGCAATCAAATTCAGTAGCTCAATTTGACTGGTTTGTACAAGTGAAATATTCACAATTAGGATAAATGGTCTGTTCAAACTTAAAAAAGCTTTCCTTTTGTAACCAATCAAGTGAGAGGAAAATCTTTTGTAATTTGTACCTCTGAACTTCACTGAATATCTGACTGAAGAAAAGCCCATCCACTTACAAAGAGTTGTTAAATGTACACGAAAAGACAAAACTAATACAACACATTTAATAAAAAGAATTTGCAATAAGCTTTTATGGCGAAGAGACTTCCTCCTCTCTCCCTCAACAGACACAAAAGAAAAACCAAACAATTCAAGTCAAAAATATTTGGACTATTTTTTATATATTATTGTAATTTATTTATTATAAAGCATGTCAAAAACCAGCTTTTGCTTCCCAGTAAAGATGCGTAAAAGAGTCTGAGAGATCATTCACATAAGTACCCTCACCCTTTCTGCTTACTTACCAACATTGCATCACGAACGAAGAAGATGGGAGTATTATTTCCCACAAGATCCCAGTTGCCCTCTTCTGTATAGAACTTCATGGCAAAGCCTCGAGGGTCACGAACGGTATCAGCTGATCCAGATTCTCCAGCTTGAAGAAATAGATAAACATACAGGAGTGTTATGACAGGAAACAAATACATATTGTTAAGCATAAAAGCACAATTTCAGAATATGTCAAAATCCTAAAAGGGTGGGGCTGATTAAGTGCTTTCTAATCCAAGGAATTTTTGGCATGTTTTCAACAATACTTCAGGCACTGAAAGTTTCCAAAGTGTGAAAAAATACTCACATAAGCATTTGGGCCGCTGTCACAGGAAAGAAAAAGAGTATACCCACTGAAATCAATTAAGAGTGGAATTTGCATTACCACTAATAGAGACAACATCAAAATATAAGTCTGAATTGTCTGAACAACATATTAAGAATTCCAGCATGACAGCCCTTAATTGGAAGGTAGCAATCTAAATAGCATACCTAATAAAAATGGAAATTATTCAAGATTTGTGATCCTTTTAATACCCCTCCAGCTTTATCCAAACCAGTCTCTCCAATGTGTAACTTTATAACAAAGCAGAAGTGTTTCAGCAGTATTCAAGAAGAGGTAAGACTGAACAGCATGACAAAGTAACAAGGGCACTCTCTCTCACTGAAACAATTGGGTAGTACAGAAACATGTTCAAACAGAGAAGAGAAAGGTAACGTTGCAACAAGCCACTTCAGCGCACAGTCCACAGATCCAACTCAGCTGCACCATTCATCATTCTGTGACTGTAAGTTTTTATGACAGGAAAAAAGAAGCAGCAGACCAAAACCAGCAGCTCCTGAGCCTTACTGGACTACTTTCTTTCCAATATCCTTTCTAAAACTGAATCCTCATGATTATTTCTTTTCTTTCAAATACAGACAGAGTAGCAACATGAGTTATGAAAGATCTTTTTTCTATCAGATAAGGTATTGATACTAATGTAAGTTTAACATCACTTAAGGTCATGCTAGATTATCCATTCAGGTCTTTAGGAAATAGGATTTTATTTACGGAAGATGGTTTATTTTTCTTCACCTAGTACTTACTTTGAAGCATTCATAACAAAAACATTCATAGAACATAAAAGACTATAGGTATTTAACTTTCGAGCGCTAAAGCACAACACGTAGGTGTTGATTACAGTCTATCCAGAAACAAAGAAAGTTTGTCATGAAAAAAATAAAATAGCTCAGACTGTTCTTTTACCCACTTCCACAGGGAAAAGTTTGCACAGAGAGCTCTGAAAGAAATATACAAGAGCTGCTTATGGTCAATAATTTAAATTAAATCTACAACAGATAAATGGTCTGGCAGAAAGCATTTCAATCCACCTTAACTAGGGCATAAAGCAATAGGATATGGGGCAATGGTTTTAAACAAGAGCAGGGCAGGTTTAGATTAGACATTAGGAAGAAGTTCTTCCCCATGAGGATGGTGAGACACTGGCTCAGGTTGCCCAGAGAGGTGGTGGAGGCCCCACTCCCGGAGACATTCAAGGCCAGGCTTGCTGAAACTCCAAACAACCTGACCTAGCGCAAGATGAATGCCACCCTTGTAGTGAGCAGGGACAACGGCCTTTGGAGGGCACTTCCAACTCAATACATTCCATGATTCTATAATTTAAAGCAAATTAAGTGTTCTGCAATGCAAGCATTGCTACCAGCATAACAATGGTACACATGCAAGAAGATATACAATACATTCAGAGCCTTACCAACAGTGGAGAACCGTATAGCAATGGGAGTTCTTTTTCCAATGTGTTCAAACACCTTGGCCTTACAGTACTTGGTAATATCATGTGTGACTTCAAAATAGCCAAAAGCTCCTGAAAAAAAAAAAATTAATTCCAAAACATCAGATCTAGATACCTACTCACAGCATACCCATTATTACCTTATGGTCCAAGATACAGCTTTAAGTCAAAAGGAAACATGGAAATACAATTTCTTCTGTACAAAACTACTCTATTTTCACTAAATGAAATCTACTTAACAAAAAACTACCATGTGCATGGAGGTAATTCTACCCTCCCTAGTTGCTAACAGATCCCAGCAGCAATACAGATCTCATTTGTACGGCACATCATTAAAACCAGCAGTTTTTAGGATGCTTTTCTGACAAGACCTGCATATTCACCTCAGAGCAAGTATTTCTTTAATCTTGATACGTGTTGCAGAGTTTTTGGTACACCTGTAAGATGGATTAAGCAACAAAGCTCTTCCCACCCCCACACAGCAATCTTTCCCATGTCCATACATGTTAGAATAGTCTTCAGTCCTCTACTTTTTTCTACTAGGGCAATATGCAACAGTTCTGCCCTGCTAAGACCAATAACAAGTTTGAAAATTAAGGGGTTTTTGTTTTGTTTTGGGTTTTTTAATAGACAGATACACTGGATGACAAAGACAAAAATCTCTATCAAATAACTCAGATATTAAAATAGAGATAGGGCAAGACTTCCCTTTCAGACAAATGGGGCACAACAGAGGAAGAGACTGAGGATGCAGAGACTGCAGCAAATACAGTAAAAATCTAAGGGTTACAAATACATTTTCTCTCAGTTGTTTGGTGGTTTGTTTCCCCCCAACGATTTTTCAGTGCTTCAAGTTTTGGCTTAGAGTTCTTTTAAACAAGGTAATACCACTGTTGCTGATGTCACCACAGCAAATACAATGCAATTTATTTGTCACAGTCTATATTTTAAGTTAAAAGCTTTTCAAAGACTAAATATATCCAGATAAAAACAATCTGTTTTTAAACATACCTGCCCCTTTTGCATGCACAACTCTTTCAGGAATCCTCTCTCTGTCAAAATGAGCCATTTCATCAGTGAAAACAACATCCTGAACAAGAAGAGGTCCACGTGGCCCCACTGTCAGAATATTAAGTTTATCCCCTACTGGGTTTCCAGCACCAGTGGTCAAGACATCTGGTCTCTAAAAGCAAGAGAGACATTAACACACCACCAGAAATTAAAATCCTTCCGTATTTAAGCTACATCATATGCACATCAGTCCAATCATTATGTGTCACAGGATCTATTAACAAGTATTAACAAGTAGCACAATGGCATGAGATTCTGGAACTAGTTATAGAAAGATAGATGCCCAACTACCACAGCACTGTATTTGAGGCTATTTAAGTATGAGAGTTCAATTTACATATAACCCAAGAATGTTTTCCACAGTTCAGAAATACTACTTTATCAGCCTGTGTGTCTTGCTCAGAAGTCACATCCTTAAAACATGAATTAAAGTTTGGTTTGTCCCCCACCTCAACTGGAGGGGATGGAAAGAGAGAGAGCTAGAACAGGAGTAGCTGTGGGAGGGTAATAAGGGAGGAAGAGAAATAAGGCAGTATCAGCACAGGATGGAGCCATTAGAAAAGACCTAAAGTCACACAGTATAAAGACTAGAATGAGGTACCTGTGAGGTTCCATAATCTTTCCCAGGTCAGTGATTAATATTATTAGCAAGAACACATGAGGAATCGTCTTACTAGACTCCTGAATCAAGAAGAGCAAAGACCCTTAAGACCCTTTCAGTCTGTATAGTAGCTTTTTAAAGCCACTAATACTTATGTCATGTTGAAGCAGTGACCCAGTTTCACTCAGTCCACTGAAAATCGTAAGAGTTATATCAGATTAGAGCCCTGTTTATCCTGGAGTTTTTCGTTAATTGTGAGAAACCCAGAAGGTTTAACCACACAGATGTAGGACTATAATACATATACCTACACCCATAACCTTCTCCTTTACAAAGCTGGGCAAGTGTTTGGTAAAAGACACAGAAAAAAGAAAAAGAAAAGGTGAAATCTTAGTCTGAAAACAGACTTCCTGAATCCTTCAATTCCCTATGCCTCTGCAATACCTTCCATGAAACTACCTCAAGGGCAGAAGAAAATCTTGCATGTTATCTGTAAACTATGCACACAGAGAACAAAGGCCCTTCGCAAGCCCAACAAGCCACACTGCTGCCCGAAAAACCACTTCTATAATGCTAACATTTCAGATTACTAGAAATAGTAATTAAAAACCACAAGGTTTTTTTAAGTAAAACCTATTAAAAAAAATAACTGCTTTGTGGCTGTACAGTCCCTCTAAGCAGACTTTCTGAAAGATTTTTACTTCCCCTAATGTTGACATTGGGAGTAAGTACAATAATTAATTTTATTTTTTAAAAAAAAGTTAGAGTGTATTCACATCAATTTTACAATATTATGCAGGGCACACAAACCAATTTCCTTCAGCAGGGAGGGAGAGAAAATCCCCACAGTTCTAAGAGGAATTCTCACACTCCTTTTGGACTCCAGTTTTTTTTGGTGCCCCGATTTTTCTACATTTGGGAGCTGCATACAGTCAAAATCTTGAACGATAAGAACTTTCCAATCTGCACGTGTATTTCACTACAGCATTAAACTGCCATGACAGAAAGGAACAAAACAAAGTTGTAAATACCAGACATCAAAGCACATACCTGCAGACATGACTGATACTTTGCACCTTATGCACGCCACTTTATAATAAGTCCTCCCTACTTTTCTATCTTAAGGTCTCATGACTCCTTATGCAACACAGACTTCGGGTTGACTCCCAGACTTCAAATTAACCTTAGCCTGGCAAAAACACAGCTTTGGTACCAAAAAGTAGACAACCATATAAAAATTATTACTCACAGTACAAAAAGAAATTAGTATAAACACGCCAGGGCACGATGAAGTCACAGTTCATCACTGGAAGGCACGGTACCTTTCAGAAGCAAGGTGTGAGGGGGAGAAAATTAAGTTGATCTAACAACTACAACCAGTGGGAACTGTTCACCTGCATCTTGTAAGGTGGCTGCTTCATACAAACAGTTGAAAAAGTATGTAACTCTGTTACATGCCAAATACACTCTGCCCCTCTACTCGGCTCTGGTGAGGCCCCACCTGGAGTATTGTGTCCAGTTCTGAAGCCCTCAACATA